>OMLB01016801.1:0-13266 GCA_900302555.1 Myripristis jacobus
AGAGGGCTGGTCCATCCAGCATGTGATCTGGGGAAGGGGTCTGGAAGGGTTTGTTACACCCCAGGGCACAGATTATTGGTTATTGTTGGTTTGTGAGCTATTTTAATTACTTAGTGGCCATTTGACATATCTTTGCAGTCATCTACTTGACTCCAATACTAGAGGCATCACTTGGAGAACAACTCTCTTGCACCACTTTTTAAAATTACTGTTCCAAAATTAAAAAAAAAAAACATCCGCTTTTACTTTTGCTGTGGCGCTGTCAAGGCATGGTGGGATTGGGTGCAGCAGCTGGCTGAAGCTGCCAGGCCTCTGGGTCTGTAGGTAGACTAAACCCCCACTCACATGCGCTCACATGATGCTGCCTGTGAGGACCACTGTTTCTTACCAGGCAGCTGACAGGGATTATGAGGCACCCGAAGAGCAAGGAGCAGCTCCAGAGTGCCACAAAACAGCACCAGGCCTTACGTCAGACTGCATATTTCCTGCTGCACTCATTTTGCTTGCATGGAAACATGCCTATGTAATCTGATCTGATCATTTTATACTGCGGGTTATGCAAAGTGCCTAACAAGAACATATTAAAGATTAAAAAGAACTAAACGGGCTCAAAGGGGTTGGCTCCCCCCGCCATTAAAAGTTAATTAATCTCCAGGCTGTAGTAAGTATTTAGTGGTAAGTCTACCGTTGTGTTGTAGTTGAATGAATATTAAAATATGGGGAAATTAAAAAAATTAGTAACTTGACCCGCTGTACTCAGGCCTCTCAAGTTGAAGGGACCGGAGCTTTTAAGACTCTTATGTGGTACAGCCCAGTTTCCCAGGCTCACAGAGGCTTATCAGGACTGTTTTTGCCATGTCACTGCCCTTTGTCAATCGGTGAGAGCAAAGTGTAATGGTATCACATTAACACTGACTTGCCAACATACTGTCCTGGATCCATATTTGTAAAAGATGCTCTCACATCAATTTTAGACCTACAACACAAAGTCCAATTGTGTTCTATTAATAGTTACTGTGATCTGTGTTCACAACATGGATCCTCTCCAATTTTGTAGACTATCAAAAGATAACTTACAGAATTGCTTTTAATCACAGGTACCATAATAACACCATATCATCAGATTGCTCTATTTTATCCACTACCACAGGAATGGCGGATCTTTTAATAATGTAGGAAGAGCACAAAGGACGAATCGAGGAAACAGCATCACCCTAAAGCTCTCAAATGTGTCCACACAGCAGTGTTTTTCTTAACCTGGACTGCACCAGCCTCAGTCATCCCTGTGCACTTTGCACAGTTACAGTAAAATGAATATGACAGCAGAGCTCAATTCCTTTTGGCTCAGATCGGTTCAGCCGTGCAGAAATAACCTATAACTCAGTCAATACTATCGAGCCATTCTCTCAATGTTATTATAACTAAATGATGATGTGATTACAGGGCCTTGGTGTTAAATGAGGCACCATTCAAATGAGCCACTAATTGCCACATCTGTTAGCGTGCGGCACAGCTCGGCTGAGGTGTCGGCTGGAGAGCCTCACATCTGCTAATTGGTACAAACAGGTAGCAGATGCATGCTGCCGCCACACAGCCACTGCCAATTAGACAGGGGAAGCTCAACTGCGGGCGACTGCGGGCTGCCTTAGCAACGGGGGGAGAGATTTGCCCGAGGCTCAGCAGCCCAGCTATGGGAGCATTCAGTGACTAGCAAAGACAGGAGGTATGGGAATAAGGAAATGCCCCTGGTCCCCCGCTCGCGTTTGCTGGTTCTGGCTTGGTGTGAGTGGAGTGATGCCATCTGCAAGGTGGCAGTGGGATTTTAGATGGCACAGTTGTAGTGTCAGGACCAGGGCCAACCCAATGAGGAGGAACTGATAAGCCTGATTCCCACTGCAGGGCCAACAGGGGTTTCCCAGCAAGGCCCGACCCAACCAGCCGATAACACAGCGTTGGTAAAGGCCAAATATTTTCATAATGACTGGCCACCAGAAATTGTTTTAGTTTTTGAGTAAAAACAACTGTATAATGTTGTGTAAGGCCTAATTGGATGTGCTCAGGCTTGGCTAAGGAGCGGAGCCGAATAAAGCATTGAGGAAGCAGACGGCTTTATGCTGCTGTGGAGCGGTTTGTTGGGTTTATGTGTTATCCTGTAAGCCTCCGCCTCATTCTTTTGTACTTGAAAAAACTTCCTGCTGGCCTGGTCTTCCTAATATCCTCATTCTTTTAGTGTTTGATGCAGTTTATGCTGTTTTGAACGGGACATAACTTAGCATGGCAAGAGGTTAAGCATGTTTAATGAATTCAGTTCATTAAGTCTAAGCAGCCGACGTTTTGAAGATGTCAGCCATTTCCAATGATATCCTTTCAGTCAAGCTGAAACAAATGTCCAGATAATCGATTTTTTTTCTGTTTTTCCCTCTCAAAAGGATCAGACGCAGGAAGTGGGAAGATGTGAGAACACCAAAGCCACTCTTTGTCGCTTTAGGCCTGCTTCAGTTGTCCAGTGTTTAACAACACTGCTCCAAGCAGCCGGCCCTAATACAATTTAAAGTTGCACTGGAGTGGTAAACTACTTTTGTTGTTGAGTTTTCAGGAATCTGTGGAGCATTGGCTTTATGACCTCCTTAATGGGAAAAGGAATGTTTGCCAGAGATCGTTAAAGTGACCGCTGGTCAGTAGCAGAGTTGACAAAAGTCTCTCAGCTAATTAGTTCCTGCTCACTGCCTTGATGCCTGGCAGACGACGTTATCTCAACTGCTGTTAGCTCAAGCTCACACAATTGGGCCCTAACAGGCATATGAGACATACTGGGATGGTAGAGCAGGAAGCACATGTGACTTATGTAAAATGGCTAGATGTTATCATGTTTGACCCACAGAATAAGTCTCACATTAGTTATAGATTTGTCATTGCAGAAGTGATTAGAAATATTTTGTAGTACGATTGTTTGATCTTTCATTCTGCTGTAATTAAAATTTCCATGAATTAGTCTTTTTTCCTCCATGGCGTTCTGTTTATCTTCCTCTGTCTCTTTACTTATATTTCTGTATGTGTTTATACCCTCCTGTATTTCTTGTTCTTACTGTTTCTTACTCTTATTGTTCGTGCAAACAGGAACTATGACATCTTAACTTGCTCACTCTGCTCAAAGGGTGATCATTTACCATGTGACTCAGGAGTTTTCAGGGCAGGGCTGGCTCCCAGCAGATAATTTGAATGGTTCATAACACAAACGCTGCCTCCTGTTTTTCAGCTGAACATCCTGGTGGATACAGGCAGCAGTAACTTTGCTGTGGCGGCGGCTCCACACACCTTCATTACTCACTACTTCAACACTGAGCTGTGAGTAAATGGTATACAAACATCTTGTCTGTGCACAGAGTTGCACACCCATAATCCTTAGCTATCCAAAGCATTAAATGGCCTAATTTTAATCTGTCCCTGTCTCTTCATCCACAATCTCTCCAAAGTGATGTAATGGTAATATGAAAATTGTATTAGGAATGATAGGTTTCACCTTGATTCACCTGGTCAGAATAAATCATGGAAAGAACAAGGCTTTCCTGATATATATATTTTTTTTTTAATGGAATCTAAATTTTTAGAGTTAACAAATATCCAAATGTCAAGAGTTAAAATGGAAATTGAGGTATATTGCATAATACTTTTCTGTTTAGCTAACATGAAAGTATATGCATAAAAGTTTACTTTTGTATTATTTATAGTGATCAACCTGTGCTTTCTGAATTTACCCCTTTACTTACTCCTATCCTTTGTGTAGCTCCTTTAAAACACACCTTCAAGACACACCTCACTTTATTAAACTACTGTAGGCCTTTTCAGTTGTTCATAATGTAAGCAGGAAACAGAAAAAAAAAATGGTCTGTCAGTCTTAAGTCAGCTTGTGCCTCTTTGTTTAGCTCCAGCACGTACCAGTCAGCTGGGCGGGCGGTGGCTGTCAGGTACACTCAGGGCAACTGGGAGGGAGAGCTGGGCACCGACCGCATCTCCATCCCCAAAGGCCCCAACGGGACCATCACCATCAACATCGCCGCCATCCTGTCATCCGACGGCTTCTTCCTCCCCGGGGTCAACTGGCAGGGCATCCTGGGACTGGCCTATCCCATGTTGGCTCGGGTAAGATGGATGTTTTTATCCAGTGTGACTTGCAAAATGTAGAATAAGCTTGAATTTTACTGGTTCACAAACTTTACAGGAAGCCAGGTGTATTTTTTTCCGCAGTGCACAGGACAGTGCTGTTAACAACACAGACAGAATAAAGTACACAACAATCAACAATTCAATTCAGTGGGATAGGACAAATTAAATCAGCCATGGATAATTGAAACCACAAACAAAATACAGGGGAAAAAATAGAAAAATAAGAAACGCTCTCAAAGTAAATTACAAAGTAAAAAAAGTTATATCATTTAATTTACCTAAATTTTGACTTTTACAGTTTACTTTTTCACTTATTACTTAAATAGTCAAGTGTAATGTTAAGCAAGGGTTAAAAAAAAATAGCCTCATGGAGTAGAAAATGAAATTATTGAACAGAAATGAACAAAAATTTTAAAATTAAGATTTAAAATTCTGTGTGTGGAAAAAGCACATAACTCAAGGTTATTTGCTTAGCCTTTTTCCCCCTCACATGGCTTTTTGTGTTGGGTTGTAATATTGCTGATTTTCTCTAATTTACATACCCAGTCTTGGCTTGGTATTGTTTTCAGGTAAAAAAGGTAATCATATAAAATATAATCAGTTCTGTGGTTGATGGTACCTTAAAAGGCACAAAACCAAGGTACCTGTTTGGTGGAGATGGGACAAGAAAGATTTCAATGTAATTAACATAATAAATTCTTTAATTCATTGATTACAGCTGTCTTTGAGATGAAATGCTAATAATAGCAGGGCAGATAAGCTCACACTGATCACTTTGTGCTGCCAGTGTCTTCTTGGTGGTCAGGTTCAACTTGCCTGAGGCTCTTTGTCATGCATGACATGAAGAACCACGGCTATTGGCATAAAAAACTATTTGAGGTCAAGAGGATAAACAGCAGCCTTTAGTCAAGAAAAACACTCGCCGCCCACCCTCTCTCTCTCTCTCTCTCTCTCACACACACACACACATATAAACATTCACTGTCATTTTTGGGACCTTAGAGGTTTTATTAACTTTTTTTTTAGCAATGGTCTGTGTTAAAACATCTGCAAAAATCATTTCTCTCTCGCTCTCATAAATACACCCACACAGTTTCTTTTATGACTCAAAAAGGTTTTTGTAGGCAAGTTTTTTTTTTCCTGTTATTGATTTTTGTTGCAGCATAAGTAAAAACAGCAACAACTTAATCCTTTCTAAAATGCCGATAGATCTTTACCAATATGCTCTACGTGACTCCAGCAGTATTTTTTAGTTTTTAAGTTGAGCTCTGTCAGACTTCACAGGCAGACACATATGGTCAGAGTATAGTGATGTTTGAGGGTCTGCATCAAAGAAACTTAATTAAAATACGAGTTCTACCCGCAGTATCACCTTTGACAGCAAAAGTAATCCATATCTTTTCACAAATGTCACTTTGAAATACAATTTTAAACACAACCATTTTATTATTTCTTATCCTCTCACAAATGTGATTTATCTTGGGATTTTTGTAAGACTTTCCTCTATAAAATATGAATGGCGCCATTTGAAATCACTAACACATGATTTAACACAGTGACTGATTGCATGAAGCCAAAGCAGATTATGGACAGTTGCCTCTCTATTCATTGAGCAGTGGTGCGCCATGACAGATTAGATTACCACCACTGCAAGAGAAAATCTGAAATTAAAATAAATACTGTAATTGCATTTTACTATTATCTACAACTGCAAAAAAAGTATAGTCCAGTTTTTTGGAGGTATTGATTATATTATTACAAAAAACATTTTAGCACTAGAACCTCATCTTGAATCATAACTTTGGCCAAAACAGCGACAGATGTGGTACAAATGTCAACTTGTCACTCAGAAGCACCACAGCTGTGTAAAAATGACGATGTTACGTTTTAATATAGTTTGAGTAATTTTTAGACCATATAAAATTGTCATTCTTTAAGGATACCATCATCTGCATATTGACTACAACATTTTTTCTAGAATGGACAAAAACATTTTGGAATGAAATCCTTGACCTGTGATTTAAGTCTTTGCACTGTTGCTTGATATTTACATGACTTGGGGATTACTTTGTCAGCAGTCAGGGAATATAAAGTTATTATGCACAGATAATTCAAAGTGTGCACGTCTGTTTTCTGTTGGTCAGCCCGACTCGTCAGTGGAGCCGTTCTTCAACTCCATGGTGCGTCAGCTGGAGATTCCTGATGTATTTTCCCTCCAGATGTGCGGAGCCGGACTCTCAGCCAGCAACACGGCAGACCCTGCGGGCGGCAGTCTTGTGAGTAATCAAGGAGGGTCAGGGTGACGTCCGGGGAGGAGTTTGATAAAATTAATGTACCAATGAGGTTTTGAAGTTTGCTCAAACACAAAGAGGACTTTTTTCACAACAGTCGGTGTTGAGGTGATTCTTAACTTAGTTTCTTTTTTTTCTTTTTTTAATAATAATTAGGCCTACTTCTTCAATAGATTATAAAAACATCATACTTACACCAAACCACCCCATGTGATCATCTGATTTAATCTGATTTTGGAACACACTGCTGCATAAAATTGCGTATTGCTAAGAATTAATGAAGAAATCATTTTTGTTAGAACTCCTTCCTGTTTCAAGATGCAGTTTGTATTAATGCTGCCCATGTGCTATGAGGAGACAAGCATGTTGACATAGAAATATTTGCTAATGAATCCATTAAAGCAATTTGCTTAATTAATGACCTCATAATAATAACCGGTAATGTTTAATCCATCAAGGTGCTTATGGTGGAGCAGCAGACAGCTCAGGTTCCTCTTGTTGTGATTTATCATAGAGTTACAAGACGATTTACACTTGTAGTGTATCCTGCTCTTCCACATTCTCCCACATGGAAAGCCAAATCTTGTCTGTTTTTAAACTGATGGAGGAGACAAAGCAGCTCAGCTCATTTTGGAAGCATGATAGCCAGCAGTGTTCGTGTCCCCCAATGTGTTTCCCCACTGGAGGCCCAATCTAGTTAGCGTGTAGCTAATTAAGCTAAGATAGCATCCTGCTGGGAGCAGGTCTGTCACTGTTATATGAACGGCCTCGCTCGCTGCGTCTCCGTCATGTGACCCATTGATAGAGACAGATGGATGAGATGGCAGGGTGCTGTTTGGGTGCTGGTGTATGTGTTTGTGTGTGTGTGTGTTTACACTCTATTGTGCTGTGCCAGAATGTGCTGGGATAAACCTGTGCCTGGCGTGCTCTTGTTGGGTTTTCAGGCTGCTGTTGTTTTCACAGTTAACCCTGAAGTGAGTGAAGGTTGTTCTGTTCCTTCCTCAGATTATGGGAGGGGCCGAGCCAACTCTGTATCAGGGGCCGATGTGGTACACCCCCATAAAAGAGGAATGGTACTACCAAGTGGAGGTTTTGAAGCTGGAGGTTGGCGAACAGAACCTGAACCTGGACTGCAGGGAGGTAGAGTCCACTCTTTATTTTTTTTTTACTCTTATTTTTTCAGAGCCATGGTATTCAGATTTGAAAAGTTAAGTATGTGGCATAAGTGTGTGCATGGTGCTAAAATACATCTCTGTTGTAATTAGAAAAACTTATATGGATGGAGATGGGACGATAGATCTAAATTCATCACAAAACAAAAATGTGACAGCACAGCGATGTGGGGCACAATGTTACCTACATTTTACCCTGCATTGGCAATCACAAGTGTATTATTACAACTTGACAGATTGCCCATCAAAAAATGTACTGTATGCACTTTGGAATTACATTTTTAAATTGTTTACATTACATCAAATTGTTTACAAACCAGTGCTGTTGCTAGAAATATTTGTGGCTCATAAATTATCATAATTCTGCTTAGTTGTAATTTGTTGTTATTGAGGTTTTATGTATCAGTTTCTGAATTGAATTGAATTGAATTGTGAACCTCATATTATTTATCAACTCACAATCTAAGATAAGCATATCATGTCTTCCCTACATATAAACGAGTAAGTCTGTTCAGTTGAGCTTTATCTTTACATTGTTGCGTGTTGGTTTACAACTTTTATGTTTGTCTTGATGCTGGTTTTGATTACACGGCATCTCTTGAAAAATTGTTTTTTAATCTTAATGGTCAGATTTTTGGTACCAAGGAGTAATATTGGCTGTACACGGGACACAGTGAAGGTTGTTGCTTGTCGAGCTGATAATGTGAAGGTTGAAACAGGGAAATAAAGTAATGCAGTGACAGTGGAGCCCAGGAATGTGATCCAGTTTGTCCACTGAAGGGGGAATTTCCTGATTTTATATTCTTTTGTCTGCTCAAGCTCTTCCACAGGAGTCTACTGAACTAAGGAAACCCTACTGTTCTCTCCCCCTCTCTCCCTCTGTTTCAGTATAACATGGATAAAGCCATAGTTGACAGTGGGACGACACTGCTGCGACTTCCTGTCAACGTCTTCAATGCGGTGGTGGAGGCCATCACACACACCTCTCTGGTACGCTGCATGTTCACAGAGGAAATGATGTGATGCATGGGATAAGAGCATACTCCATTTTCTGGGACTTGCCGTTGTGAGAAAAACTGTGTGTGTGTGTGTGTTTAGATGTGGGTATATGCAGGTACAAGCATATACCTTGAGCTGTCACTTTTTTTCTGGTGTCACTCTAAATTTCACCTTTTGCAACGCATGACTAGAAGTCAGCTTGAACCCAGAAGCAACATTTTCAATTTGTGAGCCCGTGTCCTTTCAGAGAAACCCTGAAAAGGTCAAGGTTCAGCTCTGTTTGCCTTTCTACAGTTCCTACTGTTTATGTAGTTAAAAAAATGGAACAGAGGATACTGAAACCTGTTCTGGTGCTGTACAGATAGTGTCATCTCTCTCTGTTTAGGTTTGTTTATGTTTCTCTGTCTCTTCTTCTTTTGACTCTCTCTGTGTCTCCTTTTCTCTTTGCTCCAGATCCAGGATTTTTCTTCTGGCTTCTGGGCTGGGACCAAGCTGGCATGCTGGATGAAGGGAGAGACCCCCTGGAGGTTTTTCCCCAAGCTGTCCATCTATCTGAGGGCTACCAACACCAGCCAGTCCTTCCGCATCACCATCCTCCCTCAGGTTCCTGGATTAACACACACACACACACACACACACACACATACATTACAAACATACAATCCCTGAAGAGCTCTTCCCTAAGTTCCTCATCATCCTAAGAGACATAATTTGTTCGTCCTTTTCATTCACCTTCAAACACAAACACACACACTTGTGTGCCCAAATTACAGTGGTGTTTATCTGTTGTCCTGCAGCTGTACATCCAGGCGATCACAGACGTGGACGGCACATTGGACTGCTTCCGTTTCGGAGTGTCCTCGTCTGCTAACGGCCTGGTGATTGGTGCTACCGTCATGGAGGGGTTCTACGTGGTGTTTGACCGTGCACAGCGGAGGGTGGGCTTCGCCCTCAGCACCTGTGCAGGTGAGAATCCATACAGGGAAACACTGATGCCAAGTTATTAATTCATATCTTTTTAAAGTATGTTGATAACAGAGACAGATAAATGTGTACAAATCGACATGGTATATGGCATTTTTATGAGCCTTATTAGAGCATTTTTATGCTTTTGATTGGAATGAGTTGGATTAGAATGACTTGCTTTTGAAGCTTTTTTTCTGCGGTTGAATTTCCCCTTGTGATATAAAGATATATCTTTGTATATACTGTATATACACAGATGTGTGTGTGTGTGTGTGTGTGTGTGTGTATCTGTGTGTGTCTGTGTGTGTATTTAATGTCAGAGTTGAAAAGTCACAGTAGAAAAGAATGAAGAGCAGATGTATTCAGATTCCGCATTCGTCATAAATAGTAAGACCAACTTATCACCAGAATACCAGACACCCTCAGATTAAATGTCAGTAAGTCTGCTTTAAGTGAGGGAAAATAGTTCTCATCTGGGTGTTAAAGGTTATAAGACTATTTTGGGTTGCAGTACTAGTACATCATTATACAGCATTTTGACGTGGAATGATGGTCTGCACTTGAAAAGAATCATCTCGGCAGTCACATTCAGTATTATCCAGCTTACAGTTACTAACACAGAGGAAAATACAGGAAGCATTGTTCCTTAAGTAGTTTTAATAAGTTAAATATCCAATGTAGTCTTTTTGAGCACAAAGTGGTCACAAAGTTGGATCACTGGTCTTCAGAATATCCCATTCATCATGATCTGAATGGAAACACTGAGCCTCAAACAGTGGAGCTCCTCTGTGTTCCCGTGTGAATATGAACCTGGGCGGGGCTTCCCACAGGCATCTTAAAGCACAAAGATTATCTTTGTTCCATAACAGGCAGACGGACTTGACGCAGTGGTAGCCTGAAGGCCAGAGATGTGGGCTTGAGACTGGAAGGTTGCCAGTTCTAATCCCAGGGCCAGCTTTTAAAATCTGGGTTGGAAAAATACAGAATAATGCTCTCTTCTCCCTAAACAAGTGCTGCAAAGTAGTCCTTGAGTAAGGCACTTAACCTCCAGTGATGCTGCTCAGGGGCCACCAGTGAATACATGAAGCTGATCCCAGATCTGAATTCACATCAGCTTGACAGACAGATAACCAGCGCACATTTTCGCAATACGCCAATAAACCTGTAACCTGAAAGGGATGGTAGCCCTGATTTTAAAAAATGGGGATTTTCTTATTTTGTATTATTCTTGAGTATTATCTTCATCATCCAGTAAGACCGGAGAGTTCCCTAAAAGTCAGTAATATTAATAAAATAGAGTTTTCTACAGTATCCATTCTTGCAGCGCTGAGTGGGCGTTAGTTCACCTTTGGGAGGTATCAATATTGTCTTGACATTGATAAGACCAAACCAATGACGAGCAAAGTGAAAATATCCCACTAGTTGGGACTGAAATAGCTAAAAGTTGTACCAGCGCTTTCACAATCTGTTAGCTGTTGTTTTAATAGCTAACATTGCTACAGAGCTGAGGCTTGTAGTACTGGAGTTGATTTGAGAAAGTCCACGTCTGACACCATCGCTAGCTAAAGCTCCGTATTAGGTTGAGGAGCGTGGCTACTCCTCGCCTCCTCTGATCGAGTGTTAGATTGGAGAAACTATTCCTCAGTAAAATGGTGGATTTACATGAAGGAACAGCACAAAAACAGCATTCTGTGCGAACAGGCTAACAGTTACTGTCGCAGAAGATAACCAGTCTTATGTGTGAAATTATAATTTAATCTTTTAATCCCAGCAAAACCGATCATTTGACTGAGGAGAAATCAACTGATATGCCTTCCTCTGCATAGAAAGATTTTCAGTTCCATAATGTTTTCTACAACCGATGATGACAGTAACCCTTTCAGTTAGAAATAATATATTTAGTTTCCAATCCCTTTAATTTTATGACACATGAGAAAATGATTGTAGCTTTCGGCACAAAGTTTTCTTTCTTCTGCATTCCAAGAATGCAACACCAGACATGAGAATACACTCTCTGTATTTTCTTTCCACGAGTGCCTGTGGGGGAGGCTGACATAAATATTTGTCATGTGGTCTCCATGTATGATGCCATAACCTCATGTTTTCCCCCTGACCTGCCACAGTACTACACAGGACAATAGCAATGACTAGCTTCTGGTCTTGTGCTGCACACGGAGTAGACAAAGAAGTCCTTCATGAAACTGAATGTGGATCCAGGTGAAAGCTGGGAATCCTCTATTGACTGATTTCACAGGTTAAACGGAAGATGGACGGGAGGGGACAGATGAAAGACATTCATAGCTTTAGACAGTGATTGTGCAATTCAGTGTTAGTAAAGGTGTATTTGTCCATGTCTCCAAAGTATAGATTACCTGTATAGTAGTAAATAATTAAAAACCTTTTCTTTTACCCTTTTTTTTTGTGGTAAAAAAAAAACAACTAATATATGAATAAAGTACTCCTGTAGCAGCCCTCCACAGGAGCTAGAATACAGCCACACTGCAGAAACAGTAGAAATAACAGGCGCAATCGTGCTAAATCCAGGTGAAGCAGTTGTAATAACTTAATAAGAGATGTGCTGGTAATAACAATAATATTACTAGTAATAGTACAGTAACTGATGTAATTAGTACTTGTTTACATAGTGTAATAGTGGTAGTAACAGCAATAATATTAATGTGTTTGTTTATTGGTGAAGTAAGGCAAAAACAAGTGATTTAACATAGATGTTACATGACATCACATGCATACTTACAATTTTACAGTGGGACACCAGCATTACACTACACAGAGACTGGGGCTTCAATGTAAAGGATGAGTTGATGCGGTAAATGACTGTGTAGGAAAGGAAGAAAAGAAAAACAAGAAAGAAATAGAAAAAAATGAAACAACTTGGCAGTTTTTTTCTTTGACTTTATGGTTGTAGATTCCCCTTTTTCATATATGTATATTATATATTTTATAGTTAGAGAAGAAGAAAACGGAGAAAGACAAAAAAAAAGGGGGGAGGTTCAGCCTTCCATCAGCAGGACAGGGCGATGGGGTGATGGATGGAGGGTGATGGATGGAGGGTTTTTTTCCTGTTAGTATAAGCAGATGTAATAGCAGTATTAACAGTGCAGGTTGCTGCATTGATAGTAACAGCAATAGATTTGGTGGTAAACAACTTGGAGGTCTGCATACCTCCCCAACTGCGTTCACAGCGCCGCGCGTGTTGAACAGGAGCTTAACATTGTGATTGCTCAGTGACACATCAGTATGAATGATGCTTGGCGGCTGTGCACTCCCTTTTAAATAAAGTGTTAGGTGATCAAATTTGTGTATTTACTGAGTGTTTTACAAGAACTCAGAATGTGACCAAGACAGTCAGAACTACAACAGTGTGTTTTATTTATTTCTCTGCAGTTAGCGGTGGCGCGGCAGTGTCGGAGATCGCCGGACCCTTCTCGGCGGCAGATGTGGCTGCAGACTGCTCGGGCGGGGCGCTGAAGGAGCCTCTCCTGTGGGTGATCTCCTACACCCTGATGGCAGTCTGTGCGCTGGTCCTCCTCATCCTGCTGCTGCTGCTGGTTCTGCCCTGCAGACGCCGGCACCACTCCGGGGAGATCACCGACGAGTCCTCACTGGTTCGCCACCGCATCAAGTGACTGAGACGGGACAGGCGGGCAAATGGG
>OMLB01016803.1:15250-32873 GCA_900302555.1 Myripristis jacobus
GTGGTGCCTGCCGGGGGCCTCATTTACAACGAACAAAACCGGCCTGAAAACAGCATACGCAACTCTTAAGGGCACCTTTCCAGAGTCATAAAGAAACACTTGGCGTGAATCTGCACACCTCCACGGAAACTTTGACTCATCCGTTTGCACATTTTAAAGAGTGCATATTTATTTATTTATTTATTCATGTTTTCTAACTGTCAGAACGTCATTGTATATGAATACTTCCTGACTTGTGTGAAATTGCGAAAGCCAAAACATCAAGATCATCGAAAAACCATCTCTTGGTTAGTGATTAGGCCTACGTTTTATTATGTGATGACAAGCGGTGGGACCCAATAGGTAGGACAAATTGAGGGCACAAACAAATGGACTGATTGCCAAAGGAATATCATAAAAGAGCTGGTGGTGCGTAATGACCCCCCCATGGCTGTTTTGGGCACAGGTCGGGCAAATAAGATGCATTACACTAGCTATGCTGAGGAATATACAGACTGTTGTTTGGTGCGGTATTTTTGCCTAAACAGGCTGAAGCAGTGGCCTGTATCCTACCTGGTTCACTTGCAGTATTACCAGCCAAACAAGGGTCTCCCTCCTTATCTGGCACCACTCCAGTAACGTCGACTAGTGTAATTATTGATGATTGACGCCCGTCTGGAGGAGTGAGCGGTATTGTCTCCAGGCCCCAGGCGTGCCACTTTTCCTGTTTCGTGCTTACTTAACCTTTTAGTGAGGAATCCACGCACAGTTTTATAAATGAGGCCCCGGGTGATAAGCGGTTTGGGATCACCTTTAACATTTCCAACTCCTCAGTACTCATTTCAAATCATGCGCCAGACTATTATTACACAAATGATCTCTGTATTATGTAGGTAAAATACATTAATACAGTCTTACAGGCAATGACTTACATATAATCAAAATTTAATATCAAGCGTGTAGTTCCTATGATTGCACTTCTGGCTTTGTTTCCATGCATCTCTGTGTGTTCGTCCCACCTTTGGTTGTGGTGCAGTGTGGAGCATTAAAGCTATTCTTATTTGAATATTTGATTGTGTTAAAATCACTATTTCGAACACAGGCCCAATGCACCTCTGTGTTTTTCCAGGGAAAGTGAGCTGAAACACTTAGAAACACTTTGATTGTGACTGTACAATGTTTGGAAAGCGCAGGTATGGTGCTGAATCAGAATTTCAGACCGCCGCAAAATATAATTTACCTGGGAGTGATTACTCGATGTCTCCACCTTCTCTTGAGATTTGTCCCTTGCTAGCTTGGCTGCTTCTTTCACCTCCTGGAACTTCTCAGCAAACTGAAAATATATGAGAGAGGTGTTGTGAGCAGCTGCAGTGCAAGCTGAGATGCAATGAGCAGACCATGTTGCCTTCAGTTATTGGAAACTCAAGGTAGACTAAGAAGATGAGCTGGGAGACTGAGAAAAGGCACAGCCAATTATCTTATGGATAGGGAGAATTACGAAACAGATTCCATCTGCCTTTGAAACTTCTTTCCAAAGCCTGCCATTTCCCCCAGTGAAGAGCAAATTAATACTGTGATACACACTGTGATTATTTGCATGATTTATTAAACTGAATGTAAAACGTCAAAGGTCCATCTCAGCTATATGGGAGGTTTGTGTGACCTTTGGTGCTGCTGCAGTATTTTCTGTACTCACCTTGGCCAGTTGCTGCTCTGAGGCAAAGCCCAGGCCAAAGACAGTGTTGGCCCTGCTGTCGGCCCATTGGCCAAACTTCTGCGATGTCTTGGTGAAGGTCATGTTGGGTGTGATGGTGCTGTTGATAATCACCTGTCAGGATAATGTCAGGATAATGAGGTCATCATAACACACTTGCATTAGCATAATATCTACGAATGTATAAACCTCACGTTCCTGCTAATCTTTTAACTAGCCATTGGTTTCCGTTCATTCCACTATGATATGAAAATGAATTTTCAGGAATTTCAAACTTTCTTCACACCTGTATTTCATCACCGTTATGAAGTCGTCCAAATTAGTTTTCCTAAAAGCAGCAGCACTGTTTGTGTTTTGGGTGGAGTGAATGGTCCCTCCGCTGTAAAATGGTTTGCTTTACACAGCCAATTATTAGTTCTGTGGTTCATGAATGGTGTTGACTTTGTTAGCCACAGAGGCAGGGCATTACACGGTGGGTGTTTCAACCAAAATTTTACATTTGATAATGGAGGGATTTTCATTACATGTAGTGAAATCTTTATTATCCCATGTTTGTTTCAGTGTAAAATGTGGGAAAATTGTAGTAAACAGGCCAAACATTAAAAATCAATGGCATAGTCCATTAACTTTACCAGATAATATATGGTAGCCATTAAAGATTTACACTTCCAGCTTAATTAACAAATGCTGCAACTGAAACATGTCCGCCTCCTGATGCTAGATGTTGGATTTTGATCGTGATGTGCCGTCTAGCCAAGACATATTAGAGGGAGAGTCCCAGCAGTTTTTACCAAACAAAAACAAAAGTGAATCTGTTATGTTTTGCCTTTGACAGAAGGCCACCTACTCTAACCACCCCAACACACCCTCTAAGTTACACAAGATTAGTAATTTTATGATCATCATGCCTACACTGACAGGTCTGATTAGGATTAGGATATAAGAGGCATTTTGTTTTTGTTTTTTTTGGTTTGTTGTTTTTTAAAATTCATCTGCTGTGTCCACCACAAACATTTTATGGTACTGGAAGAGTAACTGTCCATAGATTTCTCTTGGATTGTGAAGATGGTCCACTTCTTAAAGTGATACAGATTCATGTAAATGCTTGAGATTCTCTCTAAACACCAAAGCAATTAAAATCTCTCAAATATTTCACAACTATTTACTAGAAAATAATCCTTGCTCATAAAGGTTCTGTCTTCTCTGTACTCAGTGTGGAAGGAAACACAGTTTCCACGATAACAATAAAAACATAAAATAAAATCAACAAGCAGAATGCTGAAGGGCAGATTGAGATTGTGCTTATTCCTAGGAGGGGGACGCCAATCCAAGCACAATCAGATTTACTGCTGTGAGACTGTCACCGTGTATCACATTCCCTTGAGGATCAAAGAGTACCAGTCTTAAAATGGAGCTGTCTCCTATCTCCCAGTGAGGCACACACACACGCACACACGTGCGTGCGCACACACAGACACACACACGATGCACTTGTGATTGCTGACCCACTAACCTCTAAGTGGTCAAATAACTCCCGTCCATATCTGCTAAAGTAAATGCTCAGCTGTTGTAGCTATGTGGTACATCAGCTGCCAGGAAACACATGCAGCAGTATGAAATTGTAAAGAAATAATTAGCACATGGCAGCAGCATTAACCAGTAGGACCTTAACTAATACAATACCAACTTAAGCAGACAGATTTGATTTGTGCCTCAGCGTCTTTGTTATTGCACCATTGCAAACAGACATGTCTAAGCCTAAATGCATGCAACACACACACACACACACACACAGACACCCCTTCAGTTTCTCCTAGCACATGCACAGAAACCTACATACACTCACAACAGGGATACAACATAGGTTTGAAACAACACGTGCAAATTATCCCAACAATTAAGTGACAATATAAGACGGTTTAATTACAATGCAGCTCTTGTCTCATAGCAACATGGCGCTGAACATAGGATTCGAGAATTCAAATTACTGACAGACTCTTGTCCTTTCCTTACGCCCCCACTGTCTCTGTATTTCTCTCCATATCTTCAGTGGCCGAAGTGTTAAAAACACTTAACACTGAATCTTTCCAGGGCACAGCGACCCAGAAAGTACAGACCTCACTGAAATAAGACAACATAAGCGCACAATCAATAGCCTCTTACTGAGGCTTTAAACTCACATTCAAAACAGACCTAATGGCTCCTTGGGAAAATAATTTCACACACATGAAAAAACTAATAAAGATTGTGTCAGTTTTTTGTCAGTGTCATTTTTTCAGACATTACTTTATCATTGATTCAGGTTGTTCTCCCTCCTCAAGGATTAAATCAAAGATGGTCCCTCATCAAATAAGTCTGATTTTAAATCGTCACTCTTTCAGAGGCATGACCCTGAACAACATTTGCAGACCTCGTCAAAAGCAGCTTGGTGAATATTTAACAGTTTTAAGACAAGATAAAACTTTTATGATTGTTATGGAAAATTGGGCCATTGCAGCAGCAAACAGTAACTAGATACAGCAAAGAAAAAGAAAGTAAGCATGTCGCAGAAAAGAGTAATGTCCAGTTGCCTTTCTGCGAATTTGGCTGTTAGGGCAACCTACTGTCTTTGCACTAAGTACGTTCTGTTTTATTCTTGGACAAAATACATATTTACCATTCACTGTCAACTGCTTAAACATTCATATCCCTTCCGCCATGTTGAGATTCAGCAGAAGACACTGGACACTGGACAGTTTGTTCCCACAGTTTGAATCAAACATGCAACATGTTATATATCAAACACAGAAAGAAAGAACTGTTAAAAGCTTTACTTTCTCTGTGGACAGACACATTAACCTTGTCTGTCTGACCTAGCAACAATAATTAAGGAGGGCGGGACTCTGGATTGGTCAATTGTGCCGAAGCTTAGATATGGGGAAGGGTATAAGAAAATTACCAAAGCACTGAAAAATCCTAGGACCGTCGTGGGCTCCAAAACTGTGAACTGAAAAAAGCCTGGATTGGCCAACAGCCTTTCCAGAGCTGGTCTGTCCAGCCAAACTCAGTCAGTAGGAAAAAGGGTTTTGATCAGGCAGATGACCAAGAACCCACCAGCCTCTCTAACAGAGTCTCAGAGTTCCTGGGCAGAGAAGCAGAGAAGGCAGAATGTGCCAGAAGGACAACCATCTCTGTAGCACTCGATCAGTCATGTCATTATAGTAAGGGTGCAAGATGAAAGCCTCTCCTCAGTAAAAGGCATATGAAGACCCACATGGAGTTTGTCAGTTTCTCTGGTCTGATGAAACAAAAACTGAATTTTTCAGCCAGAATGTCAAGCGCTGTGCCTGTCAAAAAACAAGTATTGCTCATCATATCTTGACATATACCCCTCCCTACAGTGAAATATGGTGCAGGCAGCATCATGCTATGGGGATGGTTTTTAGAGGTGGGGACTGGAAGATTGGCCAGGATTAACAGAGCCAAATAGAAAGAGGTCCTTGCAGAAAACCTGCTTAAATGTGCACAGAAGCTCATACCGAGGCAAAGATTCACCTTTCAGCATGACAATAACATCTCAAGCACCCGGCCAGCCAAGATAACTCTGTAGTGGCTTCATGACAAGTCTCTGAATGTCCCCGAGTGAACCAGACAGTGCAGACATGAACCCACTTGAAAATCCGAGGAGAGACCTGAAGAGTGCAGTTCACCAACACCGCCCATCAAATCTGACAGAGCTTGAAACTGTGAAGAAGAGTGGGAGAAACTTCCCAAAATCCAGATATGTAAAGCTGGTAAAGGCAAGATGATTCAAAACTGTAACTGCTGTCAAAGACAATTCTTCAATGTACTAAATAAAGAGTTTGAATTTTTTTTTGCTTGCTTTACAATGATACGATATTGTGTAGACTGATGGCAAAAAAACAACAGGTCTGGATAATTTATCAAAGCTCTAAAGGTCTAACATGACTACAATGGAGTCTTTCTCTACAATCTGTCATCTGTATAGGGTAAGTGGGATGTGAGCTAAACTGTTCATGCATTGCGATACCCATTTAGAAATACTCTGCATTTACTTATCTACATTTAGTTAACTAATGCAGGGCATTTGTAATATTTTTCAGCTGCACTTTACTGATTCATTGGTGTAATGCAAAAAAGTGACTACACATTTTCAGGTACCTGTCACTGTGGCTGGTGGAAGAAAGTAGTCCTGCATAGTTTATGTCTGTCTATCTCTTTGAGAGGATGCATGGGCCGAGTTGGGAAGCAGTTGCACAAGATTTATTAATTAAGATTCATGTTAAATGAAATTAAAATTGTAAAAAATTTGTCCCAAAGAGGGATGCCCTTGGCCTATCACCTTTTTCAACCATCTCAAGTTTGCAGCCCTGAAAGTATGACAAAACATGAATTACAGCATTAAGAGGACATGTGAAACTGCGGTGGAACCACTTGAAACAAAGAAAATAAAATAAACTGGTAAACTGGCAACATGTGTTATGACAAGCTACCAAAACGTGAAATGTGTACAGAGTGAAATGAGCTATGGGAATGCCAACTTGTAATAGACAGACAGAGCACAAATTAAAGGAAAACGCTTGGTGACCGAGGTGATGCAGCTTCTGGGCCTCTTTAACTGACTTCGGTGAGGTGATGAAGCAGCTCCACTCAACACCTTAGAGGGCCAGGTACACAAAAATAAAGAACCATTTCAATTCATCTTTAGGTTGTGGTTTCTATGCAAATTAGCATGGCCTCTTATAGGTTTACTATTACACATGGCTTCAGTGGTCCCATGATGCTCCACTAAATTTAAAACCCACAGGTTAATTGTGAAACACATCCCGAATGGCATTTTCCGCCCCGTCAACTCTTTTAAACTTCTTGTGGAATCATGGCTTCACATCCATCCGGTGACGTTCAATCTATTTTCAGAAATTATATCCAGATCCATTAAAGCTATTTCAGTGGCTGCTGACGACCAGGCTTAGTCCTATTCAGGTGATGTTGGTGTTTTAGTGATGGTGGTGAAATCTTGTTGAATTCTCAAACTGATTTGATTGAGGTTGAGATCTACTGACCAAAACTGTTGTGGCATACAGTTTACATTATTGTAACACTTATGGGAGTCATTTAGTGACATTTCATTCACCGTGGATAGTAGAACCATAATCCTAGAAGAGATCACTCATTTGCATAGAAACCACAGATAAATAAATACTGTTTGTTTACCTGGCCCTCTACGAAGCTGAGCGACGCTGGCCTATGACAAATATTTCACACCAGTTCATTATTCAGCACTCAGAGCCTTGTTGTCAGCGTGCCATGGATTAGTCAGTCACTTAGTTTTCCTTTGTCAACAATATGAAGAAAAATTAGCATATGAAAAAAAAAAATCATGCACAAAAGCATAAATGCTCTCAGTGATAAATACTCTTCAAATCTGGAATAAAATACTTTGAGTCACAAATATCATGACAGAAAAGGCAAGTAACTGACAGCAAAAATGATAGAAATAAGTAATGAGAAATATAGGCACCTTGTTTTTATTTGTTTTGTTTTTTTTAATTCAACTACAGACAGTCAGAAAGGAAGACGTTAATGTAACAGTTCATGACTGTGGTGTTGATCCTGCCAACTCTGTCAGTAATGTCGTGTGTAACAGGATAATGAGGAGAGTAGAACATGACCGACTTTACGCCACTGAAACTGCCCAACACAAACCTACAGTCTGCATCAGCCTCCTGCTCTACTCACCTGCAGCTCACTCTAATCTCTCCCACTTTCAATCACGGCAGATTTTTTAAAAACAGGTTAATTGACTTGTATTGTGGTTGCTGTGCCTTGATTGTACCGCTCCCACCCACAGACACATGCATACAGACAAAATCCAACATATGGAGGCTGGACTTCATGATCTGTACATTAGCAGGCTGGACCATCAGGACGCCTCCATCTTTTCAGGCCCTGTCAGTGTACGCTGGCATGTTTGACTGCACGACTGCGTATGTGAGTGACTGAGTGAGCGAGCGAGAGTGGGAGTGTGTGGAAGAGAGACAGGGAAGAGTGACAGGGGCAGCTGTAAGGGCGGCGAGCTGGGCTGCGTATCAAGTGGCACAGGAGGCGCAGAGCGAGGCTCAGCTGGCCACTGGCCTAAGGGTCAGTTGAGAAGCTGCAACACAGCCAGGAGGGTATAGGAGATTTCTTGGGAGATTTCTTACTTGGCTGATTATGTGTCTGGAGGGTACACAGAATCTGCAGAGTCAGGGTAAAGCTTAAACTAAGATCAAAGATGTAGAGCACGAGACAAGTTTTTTGGGGCGGAGGGTGGTGGGGTCCCAAGTCACCACCTGCCAAGCGTCAAATGCTGGTGAAATTTGTCTTTGGCTGATAAATCAGTAAAGGTCACCGGCCCCTCTGGACAGAAACTTTATGAGACGCTAACATTTGAGCGCTTTGCTTATAAACATTCTCCAGTCTTTGCCTGTTTTCAAACTTGGTCTCTCGGTCTACTAGGATCAAAACAAAGGATCTGTGTCACACTGGCTCTTGGTTGGCTGCCTGTTAGGACAGATTTGTCGTTTACTTCGGGGTTTTGCAACGCTCTTGGCGCAGACGACAGGTGCGGTCTTTGCAAAACTTCAGGTAATTTACGGTTCTTGCTCGAGAACGGATCATGTGTTCTGTCACCATGGCAACAGTTTAATATAAGGCCTATAGTCCTAATTTTGGCGACAAACTGGCAGCATGAAAGTAACAGTCCTGTTGTTGAAGAGGAGCTGATGAGATTGTTATCGGTCAGTGTATCTCTCAATCAAACAAGGCGGCAGAAGAGAATATTGAGATTGCTGATCAGGAACAGGCACAACACGGATGAAGAAATGCACTTCTAAATATTTCCGTACGTCCTGCCAACCACTGGAAACACCTGTTGCGCTGCATCTCTCCACGCTCACGATACAAGCACATGAGAACAGATCATGCCTCGTAGGGACCTTGCTGTTTTCTTACATAAGCAGAGAAATAACTGGAACAGAATGCAGCACCTCCACTTCGCTTCATCTCCCTCTTGACCTTCACGATACTTTCACAGAGGTTTTCCCATTTTTTCCTCTCAAACATCGGCTCACTCACCTAATCCATGTGAGCACTTTGTTTGGTCTTACAATCGCGGCTGGAGCCATAATAAAGATGATAACATTTTCTAACTTGCTCAGCCAGCATTTCATCAAAGAACTTTATTTATAAATGGACCACTGGTGGATGTATTAGGTAACATCGCAGAATAATTACTCAAACCTGGGTTGTGCTGCCTTCTGATCACTGCAACATGACTGTTACAAAATTTTGGAGCTGAGCAATTCCCCTCTGCAGACCCACCTCCCCACACACACACACACACATGCAGTCACACAGGCTGCAACTGCATCATATGGCTCTTGATGCCACAAAGGCCACACATTCAGCCAAAAAGCATCAGTTAATCTTTAAGCCGGCTCTACACAAAGTGCTGGCATCCAAACCTCTTTGTCTAAACTGCATGAATAGTTAACAAGCCTAAACTGAATGTTATTCCAACATACAGGAGGTTACAGGCTCCCCAAAAGAAAAAACAACTGAGCAAGATGCCAAAAGCTCCACTGAATTAGTGAGTTAGCTTTAATTTAAAATTTCACATCTAAGCTTGTTTTGGCTTTGAATGTTTCGCGCTGTACCGGATTACATTTATATTTGAATACAGTGACATTTTTGCTATACAAATGTTTTAAAAAATGATTCATGGCATTTTGTAATGTTTACTGTGGCAAGGCGGTAAAAGGGACGGTTCTACTGTGAAGATGGAAAAAGACAGGAAGTACTCAAGACCAGATCTGTCTAAAACTTGGAGAAATATTTTAGTTTTCCAAATAATTGGCTCAGGGGTCTGCGACCATCACATTTGTGATAATTCATAAAGCACAGCTAGCAAAATCAGCGTTGTGTTGTCATAGTATACTTGGTACATCCCTATTTCAGGAGTACTATTCAGGACGAGTTAGAATAAGAGTCAAATGTGCTGATGTGCTCTTCTACTTGCCATATCATCATCGGCAAGTTGCCCTCACCATGATGGACGGGCAAATATAAGCTGACAGTCTGTCTTAGTCAGTGCATGTAGCACCAAAAGGCAATTCTCCCAGACAGACCTGTCTCCCTGGCAACTAAAAACTTTAATTTAACACTTATTTGATATGACTCACTATTCCTCTGCTTTCAATTAGTTTGCTCATATTGACAACACTTTGCCTCATTTGAATTGAGCAGAAAGAGGCCATGTATCGGATAAAAATCAGCTCGAGCCAACTACTTTAATTCTGCTACCGTTGTTTCCTGCCCCGAAGTTATACTTCACAAATAAGTGTTGCCTGGTACAATGTAAACTCCCTTACTTTAAGGTACAGCGGAGCGGCAAGACAGTGGGCCAGACAGGGCAGCAGGAGTAGGAGAGCGGAGGGAAAAAAATGCCCTAAAGGTCTACCTGATGTGCACAAAAATAGATTAATCTCATCCAGGAAGAAGGATGTCAAATCCATTATTAATTTCTGAGACTATAAAATCTTTGCAAAAATAAAAATAAAAAATAGATTTTTTGATAAGAAACCTGCCTGCAGGAGAAAACATGCTATTAAGGCTGACAGCGATTAAGGTCTTCAGTTATTGTCAGTGGCGTAACTCCAGAAAATGTGGCTTGATGACATTACAGATTAGAGTACAGAGTCTTGCCTCTCTGGCTTGGAGCTGTGGGAGAGGCTTGTTATGAATCTGACAAAGCTTGACTAAACTATGCAGGAATCAGGGAGTGATGCATGTATATCCTGTTGTCATTTTTTATGCTTTTAAAAATAAAACATGCTGACATGCTGGAAACAGAATGTAGTGCAAAATGTGTTCTCAGATATTAAAACATAATAAATCTATCTATTGTATAAGAGTGGAGAATCTACTGTCGTGCACACAAATAAATTCAAAGTGCAGTTAGCATAAATTTGTTCACAAGGGCCTTTCCTTGGCACAAAAACAAAATATGATGTGCAAATAACACACTCTGCACACACAAGAGTCAACGTTTCAGTCCTCTGACACCTATCCATCAACTGCTGGGCTGACGGACGGGTTTAATCCTAACAGCCAACTCCGCAGGCCTTTTAACGGAACAGGCGGCTGGGAAAAGAGCACATCTGAGAGAGTAAACACCCAAATAACTGCTGGCTTGTTCTGTCACTGAAGTGGTTGTGGGGGTAATCGGTGTAATTCATGTCAGTGCAAAAGGTGACAGTCCACTAACGTCAGCAGATGGATCTCGTTCCCATCACACCCCTACAGCTTCTGATGGAGTGAAGACTCTGATCACCATGGAAACACATTATCTACCTCTTCAGTTAATGGAGGATGTGGCATGAACATGGGATGCATGTATGCTATGGCATCTACTACACGTTTGATTTCATTTTAACATCATGCTCCTGTCATGTTGGGATGATGCAAGAGCGTATCTGGCAGATTTCATATCGGCTACGGCACATGTGGCTGGAACAACGATTTATGTGTGTGTGGCCGTGTTTACGCACAGGCTATTAAGGCTAAAGTCCCACATGTGGCCAGGGGCCCACGGGCCTGGAGCGGAGAAAAAAAAGCAGCCTAATTGTAGTGTCGCTGCCAGGCAGCACTCTACAGTCTGCACTTTGGTATGCAGCTTTCAGGAGCAGGGAGGGGTGCGGAGGAGCCAAAAGAGGAATCAAATCAAATCAAATCAAATCATTTTATTGGTAAATCTCTGTTTTGCTTTTGCTTATGAACCACTAAGAACGTTAATTTGTTAGGGTGATGATCTTTGCTGGTGTTCAGTTTCTGATTTCAAGTTGACAGTTGTAATGGTGCCATCCTGTGAGTTTCTGAACTGTAAACATGCAAGTGTAAGCCTTCAATAAACTCATCTGTCTTCACGCAGGCAGTCGGCTAAATCACACAGAACGTGATACTATGCGAGTCTCGCTTCTATACGGTTGTGATTTGTAAAATCTGACATTACAGGCGTGACGAGTTATCTCTTATCCTCTGTTACTTTGTTTAAGAATCATCAATGTATTTTATGAGTGATGGTGATGAATGCCGAGCGACACACACACACACACACACACACACACACACAGAGGACTCGCTGCAGAAGCAGGAGAACACATCAAGTGCTGATTGGTCCAATCTTAGACGGACGCTGATCAAAGGGAGTGCAAATGTAACATTACTATGCTTCACTGCAAATTCTTCTTTTTTTTTATTTCTTCCACTGAGAACTCTTTTTTAGTCCCGATTATCTCTCGTAGGAGCAGTCAAGTGTATCCTGTCATGTCTCTCACATTCTCACACACAGACACACAAACACACACACCTGAAACAATCTACCAGTGAAATAGTAGGTGACAGAGACCAAAGGATAATAAAAGTAAATTCTTTGTTGCTGTCACTGTGGTTCAAGTCTAATACACACCTCACATGCCCCATGCACACATACAAAGACACACATATGTGCAAGCATACACGCGTATGGTATACACACACACACACACACCTTGGATCCATCCACGCTGATGATGCGGTAGCTATTGCGTGTGCTGTCATAAAAATAGGAGACGGTGACAGCCTGCTTGCTGGCAGGGACCCAGTTCTTCTTGGTGTTGGGGTCAATCTGGAAGACGTGGGCCCTGGTGGTGAAGATCGGCTGCTCCCTGGAGACCAGAGAGAGAGAGAGAGAGAGGAGAGAGAGTGAGACAACACGAGAGGGAAATGCCTGCAGGTCAGATGAAATAAAGAATTTATGCGTGACAACAGAAAAAATTCAAGACAAAACAACATTAAATAACAAAGCCACGTCACACAGTTAGCCCATATCTCAAAATACTCCAATATCTGCTTTACTGGGTGCTCAGCTACCATCTGTCCATCGCATGATGCCTATAGTGGGGCTGTGCTATCCCCAGAGATGTGACGTCCTGCGTATCCCAGCATGGAGGGACAGGTGCTAATGCAACACGTACCCCTAAATCCTCATGGCAACCCACAGCCATTAGCACATAAACAGCTCCTGCCCTCACAGCACAGGCCAGGCTACAATAACACATCTCTGTGTGTCTGTGTAAAACTATGCACCTGTCTGTGTGTGTGTGTGTGTGTGTGTTTCAGTCTCTGTGGGATTTATTGTCTAATGGAAGATATCCACTGTGCAACAAATACATTAAGGACTATAATCTGCAATTAGCTACTTGTGGCAACAAAGAAAGAGCTCTAAGCCTCGCCTGAACAGATCCCACTGTGAAGCTTATTTACTGTAGTGTGAAAACCTCCTTCTCCAAAATGTCAAATTTTTTAAGGAATTTAAAAAAACACAGCCTTGGTTTTAGCTAACAAATAACAATGCCTTTTTTCACATTATTAAGTGGCTTTGAAAGGGTTTCATACGCCTAACAGGTAGGAGATTTTTCTCAACCCACAAAGCAGCGTGTGATCCTCCAGCTGAAGTGAAAACATGAAAATCAACAAAACACAAGCTACAAGGTTGTCATGTGGCGACTGCAATATACATGTGAGTCATATGGTAATACGAGAATTAGCATCTCGAAGCTGTTCACTTTTCACGATTGTGAAAAGAGATATTTTCTATCAAAACCCAGAGATGACAATGGATACGCGCTTTGGAGCTCTATTGTGTTATCCGCAATGGGTTTTTAAACCATATGAGGATGTTTTTCTGACTCAATCCTCATCATGTACTTGTTTTTTTAAGATTATCAAATAAATTCAATCAGTCAACAGCAGGTAGCCACTGTCATGACCAAAACTACAACATTATGACAAATAACCATTCTCTTTTAACTGAAATAACAAATATAAGTGAGAGTGCTGACAGACTTCTCGCTACAGTCATTTCAGAAACGACAACACTGGGGAAACCAAACTCATATATTAATTTGAGTACTGTCACACTCTTCAGAAATCTAAGTGCCATGTCCAGTGTGTGTGTGTGTGTGTGTGTGTGTTTGATTCTTGATACGTCTTGCCTTTTGCTCTCATTACAACATGGTTTCCCAGATTTCTCAGTCTCAGTGTGGAAAAGTTCAAATTGGTGTCAGTTTATCTTTGTGGGTGTGTGAACTAATCATTTAGCACGGGTGGAGGCTGTAAATTAAAACAGATCACCAACACAGTAAAGACGGCATATCTGTTTGATCTGCCCCCCCCCAGCTGTGAGGAGCTCATTGCTTGTGTGTTTTAGGAGAACATCAGCATGTTTTCCCCGACTCACCGCAGTGGTGGAAGTTGGGAAAAACATGGTTAGGGGATGGATGAGCAGAATTAGACTAGTTGTTAAACTTTTATGATCTTATACCAAAAAAAAAAAAAAATGACAGCAGAAATGCTTCTCTTTTGCGTGACATTCCTACACAGCACACACACAGACACTGTTCTCTCTCCCTCGCTGTCAAGACAACTCTTCACTCTCTCAAACACTCTGTCTCTCTCTCTCTCTCTCTCTCTCTCACACACACACACACACACACACACAGCCTAACAAGAGTTGAGAGCTGCTGAAGTGTTCACAAATCCCCTTCTTCCTGTTTAGAGCATCAAACATCACATTTAAACAAACAAAAACAACTTCATGACAATTATCTCACTTCACAAGATTCAAGGCTCTCACATCAGTGAGTGGTGCTTGAAAAAGTGCAACTAAAACAGCAGGTGGGGGGCAGCACATGCAGTGCAATCACAGTCTAAGTTACAGACAACCTGTAAATGTCATCAAATAGGCATTTAACATTGAAACACTACAAATACTGCAAATGTTGTTCTTTAGCAGTGAAGCTTCGTGAGAACTATACCCAGTATGTAAAATTTTTCATTGTAAGTGGGCAGTTTTGCTTGAGATGTTTCTGTACCATGTTCCAAGAGAGAGGCATAAGTTGGAGTGTGATCAGAGGACACTTCAAGAACTTCATGATGGATGTGGGTGAAGAGTATGGGGGAGAAAGAGCGGAAGTAGCAACCACAGTTGCTGGAAATGAAAATGTGAAAGTAATGCATCTTTCAGATGCACTTTGCGGCTTGGCAAAGGACATCTCTTGATTAGATGCTTTCTGGGTAGCGTAAAAAAAATAAAAAAAGGCAGAATTCTCGAGAAGAGGGGGTAGATCCATTTCCAGCTTGTTATCAAGATGGTTTACTGCACATGGTATGCCCACTTGATTCAACACTTTTCCAGGAGAGAGCTGTTCCACCTTCTAGGCTGATTATATAACTCGAGACTTGTGCTGTGTAATTTTCTATAACTTCCTGACTGACTACTTCCCTTATTGTTCTTATTGAACACACAAGGGTTTCATTGGTCTGCGTGGTGCGGGTGAAAAGGTGCCCGACTGGCAAGCAGCACCTTGCTTTGTTAGGTGCAGCAAAAATTCTTTCATGCATGCAACATGTCATCTAAAATAATGGGTTTCACAGCGCGCAGGCGTGGAGTAATTATATCCAATTTGAAAGTAGCATAAGGCTGCACCTATATTTGTCATCTAGGAGCTCAAATTCAAACTTTATTCCTACAGATAAAGTCAAAATACACGGAGGCTTGCACTCAAATAATGCAAAAATTTCTAGCTAATAATTTATTCAAAGCAGACATGTTTTGGCTCACACCATCCTCAGCATCATTATCTGCCATAATAGCAGCTTTGAAAACGGCATGAGCCAAAACACATCCGCCTTGAATGAATTGATTAATTATAAGCTTTTGCATGAATTATTGAGGTGTGGGCCTCCACGTCTTTTATCTGAATGGTTTTTGAAGGCCAACACACTATAACCAGACAAACAAATCGCAGGGTAAAGGCTCCATTTTCTGAAAGTTTATTTCTAACCAATTAGTGTTGATGTTGCTGGAAATGTAAAACACAATGGATTCTTCCCTAGGAAAGACCTACCAGACATGAGAACAACATATTTAAAAGCTTTCAAGGACAGGGCATAGGCTAGACACCTAATGTGTTATATCAATCAGCCAAAGAGAGTAGAAAACTTAAATTTACTATATGAAAACCTCATGGATTATTACTTTAATGCACTTAACATTGTGAGGTCCTGGTGAAAATAATTTCACACAGACATGACGCAAAAATTCGTAAGCTAATAAAGCTGTTACTTTCATTAGGATTATGGTTGTCCCAGAAATGAAAGCCTAATAAATTCACTGTCCCCTCTAAGCCTAATCTCAGTCCTCATCTGCTTTGGAAGCAACAAAACCCATTATACAGATCACTGTTGTCGCTTTACACATACACATACAAACACACACATAGACGCTGACCTTTGCAGTGGCACTGTCTGCAGCCAGCTTGCACTGGCAAGGAAAGGGAAGAGAAAGGCCACCGCTGAACACACACATGCACTCACACACAACTGTCGGTGGAATCCAGTGATCTGCTTTTCTCAGATAAAAAAATAAAAAAATAAATAACACATTATGTTGATTGATTTAACGGAAGAAAAGGATGCAACATTCAGGACTTCTGAAGACCGCTCAGTTCTCTGTGTCCTGCTGACTCTGTTGGGCACTCGCTACCCCCATCTGCTGCTTTAAATAATTTACAGGTGTGTGGGTGTGCGTGTGCTCGTCTCATGGGGAGCAGGTCTGAGTCAGTCCGCACCGTCTGCCCACATACACCTACACACACCTTTGTCCCATCCACACTGATGATGCAGCAAGTGTTTTGTGTACCGTCAAAACAATGTAGGATATGTTGACAGCCAGAGACCAGAGGACTGAGTCAAACACAGCACCGGTGGGTTTGCATGGACAGTGGGGTGGCAAAATAACGACCTGTAAAGATGAAGTCTGCTTATGAAAGAGGGAGCATTATTATATGGCTTCACATACATATTATGAACCTATTTCAAAGGTGTAATAACACAGAAAAGTGTCAGAAAGTTGACAAGTATGAATGCAACTTTGTGTGAAATTGAGGAGTGCGCGTCCCTCAGCAAAAGCTGCCGTGTTGGCGTGCCATTCTACACTAACGGCATCAAGTTACTGGAGGAATATGAAGCAGGCAGTACTGTGATGCATGACTAAGCTTGCCTGGCTCTCACTCCTTTAAACACATTACCCCAAGATTTACCCAAAAAACATATTCCCCGTCCAACAAGTCCAGAAGTTTCATCGAGCACTGCTAACAAAAGGATAAGCTTGCTGCTGGAGGCAAACAATTTCAGGATAAATATATATAATGCTGAATTAAGCCATGCCCTCAGTGGAAGTGTGAATAACAGAGTGGCTCAGAGTGGATCTTCTGACAATAGGTTTGGATGGAAATCTTGTGTTAGGAGTAGTAGTCACCTTGTATTTGTTTTATGCAGCACCTGTACGTACATCTAGGCATGTTTTTCCAATGAGGCAATCAAGTGTGAAAACAGCCTTGTCCAGATTCCTGGGCTGAAGAATCCACTCTAGGCTCGTTCTCCAAACAGACTTTCTCCATCCATCACAGTTAAGCTATTGCTCTGCCCTACGGCAAGAACTGCACGTCAACTGTTAATATCTTGCCAAGTCATTTGTGGATCCAAGGTCAGTCTTTGAACAGTCCAACGTATGAGAAAACTGTGGCCACTGGCCATAAATCCTGCTAGACAGAAATCAGCAGTCTTAGCTGTCTCAGATATGTGCACTGCAACATTCTTCAAATTCCCACCAAGATGGAACACAGGAATGTTACTTTTCATGCTCTGGAAGTCCTTTATAAACACACACAGACACACACACACACACACACACACACACACACACACACTCACAGAGAGGGTGCAAAAAGGCCACATAGCGTACACACGGACGCTGCCACACAAACACAGACAAACACACATAAACAG
>OMLB01016804.1:0-11863 GCA_900302555.1 Myripristis jacobus
TGCTAATTAAGAGTGTGCCTCAGCATGGAGCCCCGTGCCTGGCACCCCATGCCCGCCTCCTGCCGGCAACCCCCACACACACACACACACACACACACACACACACACACACCCTGAATCCATTATTTTCTGTAAAATAAGTTTCACATTAAGCATTTCATTCACAGTAGCACTGAGCAAGGTGAGTGGTTAGCCTCTGTTCTTTGCCTATGAAAAGGAAATCACCGTATGTGTATGCTACCACATATGATATGTGTCTGCGGTCCACGTGGCGGCGTAAACCCGACCAGCAGTGAAGGTGAAAAAGCTGAAAAGTTGAACAAGAAAATGAGCACAGCGGTGGCAGCAAATCAGCAACCACGTGAAGATTTTTGGTTTTCCTGTTGTGTAATGTTACCAGGGTTAAACCAAAATCATGTCATGTGGGATTTATCATAAGTCCCATCTTCCAACCTGTAAATAGTGTTCACATCCACATCTAACTGGTGATTAACAATTAGGAATCTCATTTTTTTCTGAAAACCATATCTTGCTTGGCAGATGGACCTGGAAAATAGTGATCTCATATCGGTTGCACCACATCATTTAATCCCAGTTTAATGCTACTTTTATCACGCATGCTTTTCAAAACCACAAATTCTGCCTATCATGACACTTTTTTTGTTGAATTAACAATTTAATAGTGTTACCTTTTGATTTAACTTCAACATCAGCTGACTTTACTTTCCTGTTCTACTTTTCCCACTGATGGAAATCTCCTTCCCATATGAACATCGCATTAAGCACTATATCAAGATTAGCCTGTATGCATTATTAGCCTGCATTATTGTATTTCCACACGTATGCTTATTGGTCGATTGGGCAAAATGAAATAAAGAAAATAATGAAATAAAAGAAGTTTTATGTAAAAAAAAACAAAAAAACATTTTGAACAAAGTGAGTATTGGGTGCTTGTCACTGAGCAGTCACAAGTGACAGCAAAGGGATTGCACTGGTCTGCATGTAATATGATACCCATGTGTATTTACATTGTATTTGTCTTTAACTTAATCAATTTCACACCTTGTCCCTCCTACTAAAGATGCCTAGCAGACAGGCTGACTACTCTGTAAACCACTGTAAAATGTATTACAGGAATAAAAGTGAGGGATTAGTACTGCAAAGACATGGGATGAGCCTTATTTTTTGGCAACATTTCAAAAGTTTGTGTAAAATTAAGAGATAAAGTGTGTATGAGAGCGACACTGAATAGTTATAAAGAGAAAGTGAGGAGAGCAAGAGAGACAATGACAGCAAGGCAGAGAGAGAGAGAGAGAAAGTCTTTCACAGTCATTTCTGTCTCGCCCAGGGGTGCAGTGAAGCCCTCTTCTTCTTATTGCATAAAACTACCAGCATGCAATGGTCATTTTCCCTGACAATCTGTTTCTCTATGGGCTGGTGAAAAAAATTAACACACACACACACACGTACCACCACCACCACTAACAACAACATAAGCTATCACACATAAAAAAGGCACATGCAGGGAATGCTTTAATACTGATGTGTGTGTGCACAGACACACACAAACACACACACACACACACACATGCACGCACACACACACGCACGCATGCATGCATGCATGCATGCATGCTCACACGCATAACAAAAGATTGGGAAATGAACCTGCTGTCTGTGTCCCTTCCTTTTATAAAAGCAGAGAAAATGACAGAAAATGACAGTGACAGACAAAGAAGTGGACACAGAAGGGAAAAGAGGGGAAATAGGCCTAAGGGAGATGGAGAGAGAGAGAGAGAGAGAGAGAGAGAGAGAGAGAGAGACGATTGATAGTCACCTTCTATTTTATATATTTTTTTCTTCCCTTATCTGTTCTGCTTCCCAAACCCCTGGTCACTGCAACCTCAGAAAAAGATCTTGCAGGTGTTCGACATCAATAAATCGTGGCTGAAAAAGCTCGCTGCCTCTACTTGCCTTTACACTGCATTTCACATGCGTAATCACACACACAGGCCTGAGACAGAGGCTACCAATAATATCAGCTATGGTCTCATTTGTTTACAGTAAATTAGACTTATACATGTGTGTGTTTAAAACTATTTAAATGTCACTACTGTGGCCTATGAAACTGGCAGTGAAAAAAGAAACAGTGCTGCAGTGTGGGAACGTGTGCAGTAGTTTTGTCGAGAGTCTGTGCTTTTCATGAGCCAAAGAATTAAAGGGGATTTAATTTAAGGGTAAAATGCTAAATATATTACCTTTTTAAAAGCTAGACCACTTTTGATGATGGTGATATGCAAGAAAATGAACCCACACACAGACACCCACCCACCCACACACATGCACACACCTACACACTACACACACTGACCTAGGCTGTCAATTTTGTTATTGAGTAGTGGGTGGTGAATGTGTTCTCTCTCTGCTTGTGCCTAAGGCGTTCAATTCCACTTAAAACATTCTGTCAGCTGAGCCTGTAAATGCCACTATAGCCCTAAGAAATAAGAGCTGTAATGGCAGGGCAGCGCCAAGGTGAATGACTACCGGGACAAATGACACTGGAATGCAGCAGACTGTCACAGTGTTGAACATTACTGTTATAAAGCAATTTACAATTGTCAACAAAACAGAGCTCTCTGAACCGGGCCAACATTTTTTGTGGTTTTGTCGTGCGTCCTGCTCTGTTTGTCCTCTCCTCTTCGCCATCTCTTCGCATTCTTTCTCTCTGTCATCATCTCATTTTCTGTGTCTCATCTTTCCTGTTAGAAAACTTGACAAAGTTAAAAGGTAAAGGACACCATACGTGCCATCTCCAGTGGCTCCAACAGAACAAAACATCAGCCAACGTTCAGATCACAATCTCAGGGTGCTCTTGAAAAGGTCTGTACCAGAGTCCGCTTGATATGATACGCCTCATACATCAATCATTTCACACCACCATACTTGAAAGTGAACGTTTTGATATCTATGTATATTTTAACATATATTGTGTATTATAACGCCCATTCTCATTGCCAGGACATCAGATACCACAGCTTTGTCACACCTCTCTGCGTCTGACACCATCGCCAAAGGCATCCATTAGAAGCCAGAGGCACCCTTTGGCATCAGTGAAACACAAGCCACTGGACCTTCACACATGAGACACAAGTTCAATTCACATTTCCAGTGAGACCTTTCATATGTGACCGAGACTATGTCCAGTTTCCGTTTTGTTGCCTAACCTTGACCAAGTGGTTTTGTTGCCTATACCTCATGGCAAGACACTGACACATGAGAAAAGCAAGAACGCCTGATGTGAAAAAGGGGGTGAAAGGGGTGTGACAAAGCTTCAGTGTTTGATGACCTGTGTTGGAATGGTAGGTGGCAGCAGTATGTCTAGACCACCAAAAATAAACTATACATAAAGAACTTTGAAATGTGACTGGGTAGTCTCTTTTATTTTACAGTTTATATTTTTATTCAATCAAAACTGGGCTGTGCTGGTACTGATTATTCTTCACTGGTTAAAAATTCAAAGTGTAAGCCTTTACTCTGTAGTGTAGTATACTGTGTAGCAAATAAATATCACACTGCCTGAGATGTACTGTTATGTGCTGTATAGGAAAGGATATCTCCTATCAAGCTAAAAACAAAACATCCTGAGCTAAACCCTGAAATGCACTGTGTCAGTGTATTTTCCTTGCAGTGGTTGGAACTTCACTGAATTGCTTTCACGCCACAACTGGTCCACACTACATTTTAACCAGAACCAGACTGAGACCCCTGATTTTTGGCAAAAGTTTGGTGCAGCAAAATCAACTTCTCATCTGCCAAAATAGTCCAAACTTTGCAAAAGGTTCTAGCCCATCAGTTAAAGCTGTTAAAGCTGTATCTTATAAATCTGGGTTCCCCTCTGAGCCTGGTACTTATTCCTGTCCTCTTCCCTTAGATTGGTGGACATCACTTCAACCTCACCAGCTGTCCAACATACAAGATTTACCCCATGTCTAAGTAAGGCCAATATGTTTTACCACACAATTCTAAGGCCTCCTTTTTGTGCAGCTAATGTAGAAGCACCAAAGGCATTCTAGCCTGTAAATAACAAATGTGGTGCTCCAGTTGGTAAATTAATAAGTTAGTCTACGTTTTATGACTATCAGTGTTAATAGAAGTTTGTTTTTTAATGATATAAGGCTGGTGGATAACAACCAGGTGGTTTGGACTGGAGGTTGTCACGCAAAGTGTGTGTGTGTGTGTTTGTAAGAAAACACGGACAGTTTACTAAAAATCCCCTTCAGGAGAAGGACACCTTCTGTTATGTTCCAGTTTTGTTTAATGATGTTCTTCAGTGTCAGTGCTTCAGCACTGTGCTGTGTGACAAAAAACAATTTATTAAACTTAGCAGGTTGAAGACTCACTCTTTCCGTGCCTAGGCCAAGGTTTTTTAAAGAATAAAGCCTTGGTAACTTCTCAGTGAGAGAGTTGCCTTGGATTCTTTGTTGTTTTTTATTTAACTGCTTCCAACTTGAATGTGAAAACAGTTTTAAGGCCAAAGAAAGGCACAATGCTGTCAAATCTCCAAACTTATGAAAAACTAAAGAAATTACAAGAGTAGGGACAACAGGAAAACTAATTGTTAAAGGGCACAAAAGTCCAATTGTGTTCAGTTAAAGCACATGCACTGCTAATAACGCTGCCAATAAGCCTGTACTAACCAAACAGTGCAGGGCAAAGAAGCCTCTTTACATCAGTTTGATACTACATACTAAGTTAGATAAAACAAATTCAGATCACATCAGCCAAAAACATAGTAACTAAAAGTTCTGTATGCTGAGTTTACCTGCATACCTGTTTATACTGCCTTCCAATCCCTCTCTCCCTTTGTTTTCTCCCTTCTCTGTCACCTACACATACATAAATACACAAATACAGGGAATTAATTCAGACATATTCTCATAAGTGGCTGTTTTATGAATCATGTAAGCATGGAACTTAATGTAATTTCACGTGAAGTTAACCCTAAATAAATAAACCAACTTCTGTCTCCCGCACTAGATTAACCCCATGCACACTTTATCACTTCATTTCAGCTACAGCATGTCTCTATTGAGAAATATATTCAAATCTAAGATGCCATTTCCGCCTCATTATTTTTTTGTATTATTTACTAGGTTATGACTTATAAGAGATACTGTATATTCAGCTGAGGTACTATTTTCGGCTCAGTCATTCATGCTCAGTGACATTTTTGTGTTTTTCCTTGGATTATTGCCACATGTGAGAAATATATTAAAATCTAAGATGCCAGTGTTGGTTTATTGTTTCATATCTGTCCAATATGGGAACTAATAGGGCCATGAAGGCCACCTGGGGTTTGAAGCAAATATGATGAGATCCAAACAAACAATCTGTCAGTAACAACAATTTCATTTAATAGAGGGCTTTCAAAGTGCAATTCATTCTCCACCATATTGCAGGTGTGTGAACAACAGTAGTGAACAGCTGATTGTGTTTCTTCGCCATCTAAAAAGCATTAAAGGTGTGGCTCATTTCTGTGCTGTTTTGACTGGAAATTGATGATGAAAACTTGGGTGTAGTCTAATTTTCGGCACAAACAGGGCAGGATTCAGCATTCGGGACATCTGCTGGTGATTTAGGACTGTCCGAATGATTTTTTCAGGATGTCTGGTCATCCTGGGTTTACAGGCTAGCACCAAATGCTAAAGCTAATGTTATCCTGTGCAAAAAAAAAAAAAAAATGTGTACAAATATGCAGAAGAGCTTTTATAGACTGTCTAGGAACCTATAACAAGAAATTTTCTATGCTGATGACGTTGTGGGGCAAAGTGGAAAATAGTGCAGAAGTAGCAAAAAAACAATTTAACTAATTATTAGACACCTAATTACTATTTAAAGGCCTTTTAGTACTTTTAAGGCCTTCAATGTAAATAATTTACAGCATTTTGTTAATAGATATCACTTACAAGTTTGGCCAAAAAGGTTTTCCTGGACATACACATTACAATGTCCCTTCTTTGGGTTAAACTCAGCACTGTTGTTGGGAAAACATTTTGTTTTTTGGCTGCATCAGTGTCATGTTAAATTATTCCAGCTTGTTTTCTTGTGGACACTGAGATTTACAAGGCCTGTCTCTCTCGCTCTCTCCATCAAGAATATGGATTTCCCTATATCACATCTGGACGAACAAGAGACAGAGAGAGCTGGGGGGAGAGACTGACAGAGACAGATAGAAAGAGAGAGGAGAGTGAGAAATATGTTGCATCCCAAGAATACTGAACACAAGACCCCTTGTTGGAGAAGAGCAAGTCCAAATAAGCAAGAGCAGTATTGAGTAGCAAGAGAGAGAGAGAGAGAGAGAGAGAGAAGTGAGAGGACATTTAAAAGAAAATAGCAGGGTAGGGAGAAAGAGAAAAGAAAGTGTGTATTGAACACAAATCAAAGTTTGTCTTGACACTTGACTTTGTCTGTAGGCCTCATAAAAATTGCATCTGCTCGCCTGTGGCCAAATATTTCCCCAAAGGACACACACACACACACACATACACACACGCACACACACACAGGATGGTTGTAGTCAGAGTTTTTTGCCATCATGACCATCGCTTATTTTCAAAATTTGCTCACATGCTTCACTTTATGGTCCTCCAGTTTCCGGTAATTCTGCTGCCCAACGCACAATCAAAAGCCAAAACAAACTCCAACAGTTGTATCCAAAAAACAATTAAAACATGTCCTTGCAACACAATAACACTTAAGAATTTATGATTATTGCGGTATTAGGTTTTAGCATGAGCTCGTTGGCAAGTACACCATTCAATTACTCTGATGCTGTGTTCAAGTCTCATTGGATTTTCTATAAAAACACATTCGTGACTAGAAAAGCCATTGATTTCAGCTACCTAGCTGTAACTACAAAAAGGATACGTGGGGTTTGTTTTGTGTACTCCAATATCTTTCACCTGGCATCTCGCTAAAGCAATAAACACTGCAGGTAAGTGACAGAATTTTTTGCCACGCAATCAATGTTCATAATCTGGAGGGAAATAAACTAGCAAAATAAATCCCAGGTTGAAAATAACCAGAAATATGCTTTAATCTCATCACCCTAGCTTCAGGACAGTTTCAGTGTGTAATTGGCTGTGGTCGCCACACGCTCATACACACACGCTCACACACGCGACGGTGAAATATGCTGATACACTTTCCCACTGGGAAAGAGCCACCACTGTCAGTGGAGAACAAGCAGATATAAACGTTTACCCACAGCCTCCATGCCAAAAGCCTTACTTCCCCTCCCAGGAGAGCATTCTGCCACAAGCTGTTTGTCAGTAACACTTACTTCCTCTCCCTCTGTCTGCCACATCTGGGTTGGCTGCCACAAGCCAACACTTGTCTGAAAACACTGTGAAATGTGTGTGTGTGTGCATGAGTGTGTGTCTATCAGTACTAAGAAATGTTATGATACTAAACTGTAGGGATGTAGTCTTCTGGTTGGTTGGTCGATATGCTCTTGTCCAACCCAAATTCTCATTGTTTGCTTACTTACATACTTTAATAAGCAGAGGCATGTGACCTGATCTATTTTTGCATGCCTCCCCCTTTTAAGCCAGATGCAACGTCAATGCATTTTAATGATGTAATCATATTCAAGACATGTTACCAATGAAATGCATCGTGATTCACTGAGATACCAATAGGGAAGGTGAAATGCATTACTGGATGAATCTTGATTGGTTGAAGGACAGGTCAAATTTCAGCTGAGCAAAATTTTATTTGATTGACTATTAAACTTGTGTGTTTAATATCAACATTCTGCAAAAAAAAAATGTACATATCATCCACAAGTGATATTCATATAGTTTGATATAAACAGCTACACACTTCCAGGTCCTTTTTCACTGCTAACTTCAAACCAAAGTCTACAGTGGAATAAAATGACTCAAACATGTTTTTTCAGCAGCAATGGTGAATCAAGATTCTACCAGTTAGAGCAAACAAAATAAAGAACGATGAAAAAAGAGGCCTGGGTGAAAAAAATTAAAAAGAGAAGGGCCAAATAAAAATAACAATACAGTGCTGGTGCGGCTGGCCTACTATTTTTGCCGATTGTAGTGGGGCTATTCCTAGATCTCGCCCACTTCTTCCTGCCTAGCACCTTTCTGTAATAAAATGTGAATGATCTATATTCCTTTACACTGTTCTGTGTTGACTTGTACATACCAGTTGTGGGTAGATCCGTTAAGACGTGGGATCACATTCTGCTGGCAAGTCACATTCTGCTGCTGTTGGCAGGATGTCCTTCCGGCGCTTTTGTGTTGTAACTTTCCAAGCTTAAATGTGTTCAGTCAACCATTTAAATCAAGTTAAGGCAATTGGCATGTGGAGGTAAAAAATGTATCATGAAAAAATACAGGGTGATACTGTGATTTCAAAATTTCTGAAAATTGACATGAAATAGCAGATGAACCCAGGTGTTACGAATGACATAAACGTTTTAATGCATCTGAGTGTAACAGAATCTTTCCAGTGGCTCTGTTTGACCTTCATTAATCATCATTTATGTTATTACTAACAGCCATGTTTACTTGCTATTTCATGTCAAAGTGGCTGTGCTGTGAAAAAGGCCTACTGCCTGCAGACTCTTTTGTATTTTTGCACAACTTGACTGCATCAAAGTTTCATCTAAATGAATGAACACATGTGGAAACCATATACCATATTTCATCCAAGTAAAGAACTGAATTTAGGTGTTTACATGGTTGTTAGCTGCCAACATCCTAGTATTTGAGGCAGCAGCATAATCTATTGTGCAGCTAATAACAGAATGGAAGGCTCCCAGTAAACCCTGTGACTGTCTACTAAATTTTTCACAGATTGTTCATGGGAGAGGTGAAATAGAGGAGACTGTCTGATGGGTGTTAGCCTTCATGTTAGTACAGTAACAAGTTCTTGAATGCAGGAGACAAAGGCAGGAGGTCTTTTCCTGCTGGCTTTAACCAAATCTGTCTTCTCCCTTTCCGTCTCAGCACTTCTCAACTCCTCTCTTTGCTTGTCCTCTCCTTAACTCCTCTGCTCTGCTCTGCTCTCACCTCCTCTCCTGGGTGTTTGACAGCTTTTATAAACACCCACTAAAAGCTTCTGTCACAGGCTGCTGTTAGCGCCGCACTATTCAGCCTAATTCACCTTCACTGGAAAAAGGCTTTTACTGGCTGCCATTTTGGCTCTGTGTGTGCATGACGAGAATATGTTAGCACACCCGGCGTTTTGGGGGACAGCCCAACGATTTTCAGGCTGAACCAACAATGTTTGAGGAAAGTGCTGTGAACGAGGTGGGAAATGTGGGAAAACTACAAGACCGGATGTGAATTGGAGAGCCCAGTTCTTTTTGTAATTAAGTTTTACTGGCAAAAAAAAAAAACCCTCCGAATTTGTCTTTTGCAGAGTTTACCACAACACCTTTTCAGCCAGACATAAACCCATATGACAAACTGATATTTTAGAAATAGTAGAATTAGAAATAGTATTAGAAATTGGATGTATGTTGTATATAGGGGAAAGGCAATATATATATATATTTTAAAGTGTAATTGTGCATTGTTTAGATTCATGGTTGTGATGATACGTTCACCTTACTTTATACTTTATATCACTGCAGGCAAATATATCGCAAATCCATTTATTAAAGCATTAAATTAAAGCATTACAACTTTAGGAGAAAATGTTCGGCAACCCTTGTAGGATTTTGCATTTTCAACTCATTTGTATGTTTAATTTAGAACATTTGTTATAACACCTGATGTGTTAATGATTGAGGGTGAGGAAGTATCCCATCTGTATCTGTACTCATGGTTTAAAACCAGAAGTGGGTGTGGCTTGAATAGGAAGTGATTGTTTTCAACCTGAAATCAGGAATCATGTTATTTATTGTATATTAACAGAAAATAGAACGGCCTCATAACCGAGCTTCATACCAAGTTTTACTAACTCTAAGCTAACTCTTTACAAAACAGCATTTTTTGTATATCTTTGTTCGTGGACACATGCAGTATCATTATAAACAGTAGTGAAACCTTCAACCAGCCCCACTGTACTGGAATTACAATAAAGTGAAATACATTAATAACTAGGGATGTCATACTTGTACACATGTATAATTTAGTTGAATGTGTTCGTCTAGTCTGCCTGACTCAGTGATCCTTTATCTGACTGAGGTTTTTGCACATTAGAATCAATGGCCCTGGCCACAACTCTCCAATATCTGTGTACCTATAAACCCATGGAGCTGTCCGTGGTGCTGAAGTAGCAGAGTTGTGGCTGTAGAATTTTTTTTAAACTATATACTATAAATATTCAGTTATATACTATATTGTAGCTTATATACTCAATGGAGTAGTATCACCTTCATGATCAGTAGTTATCAGCATGTTGTTTCAGGAGCAGGAGGAGAGACACGCTGCTGCCTGTTGTATTCCTTTAATATTCCCATCATCATTCAGTAGCGTCTGTGCTGCTGAAAATACACCCCAGACCAAGCCACCTCTATAACAAGTTATTGTATCAGGGACAGGACTACAAATATAGTTTTTACTACAGATGTTTGGTGTAACCTGGGAGTAGAGCAGGTCATGTGACCAAGGAAATTAGCCTGACTGCACCACACTGAGCTGCTACAATTTCACATGATTCAAGGTAGAATTTATACCATCAAAACTATGGTGTTTTGAAAAAATAAGCATTATGAAAATGTGTAATGTCCACATCCAGTAGAAGAATAGACCTACACAGAATATGTATTTTGCCTTCTAGCAATTCTGTTCAATTGAAAATATCAAGAATGAGGCTCAGACTGTATGAAAATCCTGTAGTCCTAACATAAAGTAGCCATACAGAAGCATGTTTGGGCGGATGTGGGTCTCAATGCAGGTCTATCTGAGGAGGCTTTCACATTAGGTACAATTGCTTTTCACCATACCCAAGTACACTCGGGTACACTTGGGTATCTGCACACTCTGATACAGAAGGAGTGAGAGTGTGTGGTGGTTAAATGAGCTTGATAATGAATGAAGAGAGGGAATGGTCCACTTCCATATTTGATACTGTAGCGTTCACACATGCTGAGAACTGTGCCCGAGTACACTGGACCATTCTTGAGACCACCTTTTCCAAGTGGACTCGCCCCCCCCAGGGACAAATTTACAAATCATCTACCGGCCATGGTGGCTCATCACTGCTCAGGCTAACCACCCAGTTCTCCTTCTTTTATTCACTGTCTTACAAACAAGCTGGAAATGCAAAATGCATCACTCCTTGAACATTAATTAACTGGCCATAGGGTGAATCTCTGTTGTGTTTAATCAGTGATGGGGAGTGTCAGAGGAGACAATTATTTCTATGAAAGTGTCACATGTTATTACTGTAACATGTTGAAACATAAAACAAACTTAGTTCCAAAGAAGGCGCACAGCTGGGCTGAAAATTAAACATTCTGTTTAGATAAGTGGCTGCTGGTTGAAGGATGGATGGGTGGATGGGAGTGAAAGAATAACTGGCTGTCTAACAATAGATCCATGCGTTCCAAATACTAAGGCTTTAATAAACAGGGCTTCAATCCCCCTTGGCTTCCTGTGGAGGCCATGTGTTTGATGGAGCTGGAAGCTTTGGCTCCATTGTCCTGATGGTTTGTATGGAGGAACAGGTCAGTAGCCTGTCTGAGAGAGAATGTGTGTGTGTGTGTGTGTGTGTGTGTGTGTGTGTGTGTGTGTGTGTGTGTGTGTTTGTTTGTTTGGCAGGGTGACCCAGCAACAATCAGGTAAAATGCCCCATTATGAGCATTCCTCAGTTCTTAGAAGCTGTTTATGCA
>OMLB01016811.1:0-21419 GCA_900302555.1 Myripristis jacobus
TATTTTTTTAAATAACAAAAGGGATTGTGTGCATGGCATGTTCATATTTATTGTCCTGTAAAATAGTTAATGCTCTTCAAATAAGCTGACACACACATCCATGTTCTCTTCCATATAGCAACAGTGGCAGTTTTTTTTATATCAAACCTGTCAGATTTCAACAAAATACACAAAGAACAGTCACAATACATGAGGAATTTATTACTAAAAGGGACTTTGATCTAGATAAAAAATGGATATGAAAAAGGTAAAAAAAAAAAAGTATATTAAATACACTGTCCAAGAGACTGTATAATTATGTACAATGTTGAAAATATCCTGAATATGCCCAAAGTTGCTGTTTGAACAAAGAAAAGAAAAAAGAAACTCTCTCAAATACATAAAATAGACTTTGAACTTCAGTTTACAATCTTGTATCAAGACTCATGTATAAGTAGGAAACGGTAATACTTGTGCATCCAGCTATTTCAAGGTGTAACTAAGACTGGTGGGTTACACTTTTACCTCAGTGGTATAGCAGTAGATCAACACGTATCACCAATTCTGCCATGTATGTTACAAACCATACTCTGAGATTAGGACTCATTTGAAGGCTTTTGTGCAGTTTTCAACAGATGACCAAAAATGACAGAACTAACATAGGTGTAGTGGTTATTGTTGCAGGGAAAGACACAAACCAAATGCCTAAAATAAACTTTATACTCACTGTATAAATTTTAACCTCAGGTTACAATGTTGTTTCCGACAACCCTTTAGCCTAAAAAGGTAGCTTGTCTCATCAAAAAAATAATTGTGGTATGTGGGTATTTTCAATTTTATATTAAATATACCACCTAACTAGCAAACAAACATTGACAGTGGCCAATCAGCAAAAAGTTATATTACTGCTGTTATCATGCCACTTTATGCATTGCACTTATTTCCCTGTATGACAAAAACAACATGTAAACTGTGTGTTGGCAAAAAAAAATGGTTGTGATTATTACCCTTCAGAGTATGATTTGTAAATCAGTACAAATCTGATTCCTCAAACAGTTCAGGCCGGGCGATACAAAATACGCAGTGTTTCAGCTGCAATACCGATGCTCCGAGGGTGTACCAAAAAATATTGAACCGGAGCAGAGGCCTGAGAGGCAGTGCTTTCTGTTTCGGCCTTGTCCCATCAGCCAGGATCGGCCCGTGGCGAGGCTGACCTTGGAGAACGTGGCGTGGCAGAGTTGTGTCCTGATCTACATGAGCTGGTGTGAGAGTCTTTCCCAGAAAAGGGCCGAGTGCGTCCTGCTGTTGAACGGAGCTCAGCCACAAGCACCACACACACTTTTGACACCGTGAGCTAACTCCGCCAGTTCACCATCCTCATCTGACCTCACAACAGTTTACGGTTCAGAATCTCCCAAACCATTCTTCTTCTGAAGTAGGGCATGTGTTTCTGGCAATTAGAAACGGGGAAATCGGGTTAGCCATTTTTTCTGGTCACCATCAAAGTATTAACCACACACATGCTCGTTGCTGCTGCTGATTGTGCCTACCTGTGTAAATGTAATTGGCTTGTCTTTGGTGATATACTCTGCATACTTGCATGTGAACATTCCACAGTCACTGCCATTCATCTGCTGTGGGATTTCCTGTATGAGAGCAAGGGAGAAAAAAAAGCATTGTACGTCTAATGTTAGTGTTGTGCATCAAATAAGCTCTTTGCCATCCGAGAACACAAAATGACCTTAATATATCTGCAGGGGTCTGACAGTGTTCCACTCTGTTTAAGGAAAACATTTTGGGCAAGCAAAATAAGACAAAGATGTATTATTCTTACTACTATGACACTGTTTAGCACAGCTGCATATTAAATTCAATTTTCAATTTCATGAAAGCTACAAGAACAATTGCACCAAAGCAATTAAAAATACATTAAAACAATACATGAAAACATTTTAGCAGGATTAAGATTCATATTTGTTAATTATTAATTAAGTATATATACAGTATATTGTGTGTGTATGTGCTGTGTGTGTGTCCCTCAGGTTGTGGCATGTTATGTTACTCTTTTACTGGGCATGTATAATAGATCTCTGATTAGCTAGCTCACGCATCTGCTGTGAATTGCATTATTTTTCTGTCAATTACAAGTCACCATAAGCTCACAGGGACCTGCTGATAAAAGTCATCGATTGGATTCAATGCAGACCATGTGTGTAGGACTTACATGGCGCAATTTGCTGTGCAGAGTCCAGCCTGAGGTATCCAGTTCTTTGCCCTTCTTGTCCTTGCTTTCCTGTCGCAGGTATTCTCTGTGGGCACCAAAACCAATTACTTTGCATGTCTGTGCCCTGATTCCATTTAAATGGCTCAATAAATTTGTTACAAGATCAATCAATACACAACAGTGCAAGCTTCAAATTGCTAATGTCAAAAAATAAATCTAATACAAACTTACAACAATATCCTGCAAGCTTCAACATTGTTTCCTCCCATAGAATCAAAGTACATGATGGTCTTCTTGCGGAAATCCACCACCTAAACAAAAGACTGCCATGTAAACAAAACTGCAATATATGAATCACAAGACTAGCTGTTACCTCTAGACGAATAATACATGTAGTCATTTTAACTTACAGAGAGGCACCAGTGCACCCCCAAGTGGACAGGAATCAGCAGGATGTCCACAGAGAAGATGTCCATCTTTTTAGTCCAGCGGCGCACAGCAGAGTAACCGCTGCTACGCAGCTTGGGAAAGAAAAAAGTGTTGAAAGTGTCGACTGTTGGCAGGTTGGGGTCCTTGCTTCGCTCCACCAGGAGGTTCATGTAAAAGTTGATCACCTAAGAATAAGGAAAGTGTGATGAAGAGTGTTAAAGGTGGCTGAATAACCACATGTTTGGAGGAGCAACAAGTACTAGGCTTACATGTATATAGTAATCATAGTAAGTTATGCTTTGAGTACATAGTAAGTGTTGAGTGGTATGCACAACTACAAAAGTGCCAGTGTGTGTCAACAGTCACACCAACCATCTTCCATTCACACACACATACCAGAGCACCATGGCAGCTTTAAATTGTAATTTGTGGATGATGCACTCACCTCATCATTGAGCCAGTTGAGGTGGCTGAGGGTCTGCAGGTCCTTGCGTGTGAGACTGAGCCCAAAGCCTTCACTCAATACTTCATGTGGACTACCTCCTCTCAGCGCCCTGTTCACCTCAAGCTCCATCTCCTTCATTGGCAGAGACATCATGATGGGAAAAGGGGTCTAATTCGTTATACATGAATATTTCTCCAAAAAATTAGAGCCAGTTGGGGAAAAGGTAAAATAGCTGTGGACAGACACTGAAGAAACATGACTATACCTCAGTGAGTTCAGGGAATTCTGGTTTCTCCTCCAGGGACTTGGGCTCTTCTACTACAGGAGTCAGAGGAACCTCCTTCTCCAAAGGGACTCGTACATGGACCTCCACATCTGGACTACGCTGCCGTTCCTCAGACAGGCGCTGGTAACCAGAATCAAAAGGGAGGTTAGTGGACTAACTGGAGACAAAACCAGAAGACACTGAAATAGGGTCTTTCTAGTGCAGACTCACCTGCCGTAACAGCTGGGCAGCCAAGGCCTCCTGCTCTTCAATTTGTCTCCGTCTCTCTCGTGCACGGGAGTCATACATACTGGTCCTATGATGAGATAACATAGCTTGTTGCTCCGTAGCTGTTTTAAACATACTATCAGCAGATAACAGATCAGCTGTATGATGAATTATATTAATGAAAATGTACTTACAGTTCTTTGATCCATAACTCTGCTTGGAAGCATGGCACACTGCAGAGACAGAGAAATAAGTTACTGTGTAAAATGAGCCATGCAGCTGTGCTACAGAACCTGTCCAATATTAAAGCTAATGAATCCACACAATATCATCAGTTTTATCCAAGCATGTTACAAACTCCTAAAAGCTTATGACTAAAAACAGAAGTAAGCAATAGAAAAACCAATCCAACAAGATACTCGATGTACAGAGAAAATTTCAAAATCACTCAAAACAAAAACAAACCTTGAGCTGTCTGGCTTTTTACCCTTTTGCTCTTTTACAATTATTACGGAGTCGCCATCATGAACTGCAAGATAAGAACACCAATATTACGTAAACAAGCAAATACAGGCAATTTAATTATGAAACTCTACATTCCCTTAATTTTCATTAGCTGTAAACACAAAAGTCTGAGAATTTCACCTGATGATTGTGTGTCCTGAGATGAGGTATCTTGCAGGGCAGCTGGGGAAGGTGCAGATATGAGAGTGGCTGTTCCACTGAGGCTGATTTCAGCACCTGGAGACCATGTCTGGTTCCTTGGCTTGCCGGAGTCCTCCACTGGGCTGGGGAGGTTACTGGAGCTCTGACTGGATATGCCCCTGGGACTGGGGGGTCCGCTGGGTCCCTCTGAAGTTCCTCCTGCCCCTGACCCAGCAGGGGACGAGAGGTGTAGCAGCCTTCGACTGGTGCTAAGGAAGCTGGTGCTGAGGAGAAAGAGGGGCAGATGTAACACAAGGGAGAAGGAGAGAGGAGCATCCAAATACAGGCAAGTCGTGAAGTCCCTGCCTCTGGAGTCACATGTGCGCCGCCACAAGCCTACAAATGAATTCTGACAGTGCTTTCTATTCTGTGCATCCCCTACTATGTCTCACTCTTTACTTCTGTGCACCCAGATTAGGATACGTGTGAAATGGTTACTGAGCAGTAACACAGTTGGAATGGGGTCTTGCTAAAGATATGGGAAGTGTGACTGTATGTATACTTACAAATCTCTGTGTGACCGCACAATGGCGTGTGAGCTGCCGTTATGGAGGAAAGATGACTGACCACCAGAGACCATGGTCAGAAGCTGCCTGTACACCTCCTTCTCATCTTCACGAATAGACTAGCCCAACAGAGAGAGGAAACACACAAGATTAATAAACAAATACAACAAGTGACTGAGATAATATCCAGCCTTATTCAACACAGTCCTGCTGTCTGACCTCCTGTGCAGTGCAGTGAGGTCTGGCCCTGTGTGTGCGGCTGGATGAGGTGCTGTGTGTTGGGCTCTGCACCACTTTGATGGGAAAGGTCTTCTCATACATGGTGTTGTAGGGGTTGCTGATTGTGCCTGTCCCACTGAACTGACTGCAGTGACAAAATGACACATTGTTAATTAAAAACGATCAACCGACAGAACGTAACACTGTTCCAGTATGACAACAACTATACATCCAAAAGGAAATATTCAATACAATTTTCTTTTGAGGCAGCACCATACCTTGATGTTCCATGTGGTCGCAGGTTGAGGGGCCTGCCTAGCCGTGGAGTAGAGTATACTTTAGGAGTGCTCGAGGGTGGCAAGCTGTTTGAGTGCCCATTTGTTTTGGGTGTTTCACGATGTGCAAGACTCATGCACACTTGTCGCCTGCAGACTTTTGATCCCATAATTGTCTTCTCAGTTCGTAAAGAGTCTACAGTTAAACGATAAAACAAAGATCACGTCATCACCAGAAGCTTCACGTCTGCATTCTCAAAATGATGAACCTTGTAGCATGTCGCAAATGATGCTCTCACCTGATTTGGATGCTTTCCATTCCAATGTTGTCGAGGGTGCAGCGAACGTCTCATCCAGAGAGTTTCCCTCTACAGTCTGTAAGCAAACAAATTAAATACATGCATGAATTGTATAAACAAAGGAAAGAGAAAACGCAACACAGGTTGATGTAATTAACCTTACCGGCCTTCCTGCCCAAGCCATTGCTGATGTTGAGGCCTGAGGCTGTGGATGGTCTTCTAGTGGTGGAGGACCAGGGGAGGCAGGCAGTATGTTTCTCAAGGTAGGACTCACATTGTTTCTCATCCATGTGGCCACAGTAGAGCTATGGCTCTTTACCCCTTCGGCTGCAATCTTGACTGAGTCAATGAGATCTCCTAGAAGAATTTCGAAAATTAGGCAAATACAATAAAGCTCATCAAGCTAGACAGGTCTGATTGATTTTGTTTTCATAGCCACACCACTGTATGCTCTAAGGAAGGTGAATTTGCAGTTACCCATTCGAGATTTCTTGATCATCAGGCCATCTTGATTGATGTTATGTCCATCTTCCAAACTTAAGAAAACAAAAGAAGTGCCGTCAAGTGGTGTTAGGCTAAACACAAACTGGTGAACCGAACTTTGAAAAAGACCACGTAGCAATAATCTCTTCACAACAAAACAACTGATCCACACACAGCTGTGACAATCCATCAAAAGACAACAGTTAAATTGCGTAACTGACTTCCAATCAAGTCGGAAAACATTGATTTTTGGTCTAAAATTTTCACTAAATTGACTGACAACACAAGAAGGAGCAGTGATGTTACAGATCACAGCCTACCATTCAATTGGTCTTTTTCTCCTCATATGACCATCTTCCTGTGCCCTGTGTGCATCTGAGTGGTCTTCAGCTGGTACTCCATCGCGAAGACTGGCAAAGCCGGTTCCTATCCATTCGTAGATTTTATTCAGCATCGTTCGAAAAGTTTAAAAAAAAAAAAAAAAAAATAGCCGTTAGTTGGGAAAAAAATAAACGCAATGCTTGCTATCAATTCGGCTGCCACAACAGTCAAAACAAACACCGCTAATGCAAGTCATTCGACTCAAGCAGGTCAGCTGTGGCTATTTTGCTGGCTAACAGTCCTCACAAATATCATGTTACTTTTCCACCAAACGAGCTAACTGTTAGCTAGTTCGCTTAGAGTTATCGCTAGCAGCTTAGCTAGCAAACGTGCTAGGCTAAGTACCCTCGGTAGCTAACGCTGTTAGCCACCGAGCTAATTTACAGAACTGTGTTTAAATTTCAGTCGGACTGCAGTGAGTCGCAACTAACGCGTCCCGAAAAACAATGGTCATTTTAAGTCGCATCAGAACACAAGTACGCCGCCGAAACGTGACTTTAAATTGCGTTTAAACTCGCTAAAGAATAGGCTCTCCCGCTTCTTCCTCATTCAAAACCACAACATGGCTGAACTCGGTGGTTCACCAAACTGCGCGCTGATTGGTTGAGCGCACGGAGCGAAGCAGAGTGTTCCGTACGTTCATTGGCTGATTGTTGATTGGAGGAAAGTGTCGAGGTATCGACTATCAATCAGGTTACATCTACCAGCACGACGGAGCATGACTGACTTTAGGAAACAACGTGGAATCAAACTGGTGTGTTAAATGAAGGTGCAGCCAAAAAACAAGAGTCAGCTTCTGTGTTTACATCTCTTAGAGCCCCACTGCGTTTTCAGTGAGATTATTATTATTATTAGTCATGATCATGTGATTACGTCTTGGAAGTTTTATTGTCCAACTGTAAATGATAAAAAATAATAATAAATAAGGGAAAAATAAGCGCGCAATGACCAGGCGTGACAGCGGGCCCATAATCCAGTCCTCGAAATGAGAATTTAATCACACACCATTGCCTTTCTGTTTTCATCAATTTTGATTTGTGCTCTAAAATAAAACACAATTGACATGCAGTCTGTTTTACACGTGTAAACGCACTTATGGGCGGCGAAGCGCAAAGAATAGCCTCGTAGACTGCAAAAAATCCTCCATTCATCTGTGGAAGAGCTTATTTCCCATATTTCTGTATTTAACATGTCCAAAACACGGACCCTTGTCTGTAAACCTTGAAGCCAACCGTCTATTCCCACCATAATGTTTCAGAGTTTGGCAACCTGACCTACAATCAGTCATTTTCAAGATGTAATGTCATATGGAAAGAAACTGTGTTGTAATTACAAATAATCTAGGCTGATAAATTTGCAAAGATAATCATAAGTGTAAAAGCATGCAACGCTGAATTAAAAGAAAACAGCAAGAGCCTTCATTCACATTCACACTTTAATAAATTAATACAGTTACACCAAGACAAGTGGAGAAATGTAGGGTTAGTCTACTCCTAAAACAACAATGCAACTACATCAAATAAAGACAAGGTTTTTCCAAGGCCACTTTCGAAGGAAAATAGATAAATTTCAAGCTCCAAACTCACCATTCTCTATCACACAAGTAAATACTTTCTGAAAGGTAACATTCAGGGCTTTCATAGAAAAATAAAATTCAAATCTCATGAAATATAGCCTTCCAGAAATGTTTCACATCCAGGTCTAAAAGACAGCCGTCTGAAATGGTACAGTTAAATGTTGGTGCAATGTGTGGCACTGCCATGTTGATTCACCATTTTGCCACTGCAAGCTAACATAAAAGCTAAAACAATACCAGCTTTAAAATTGTGATGCCGACATGAAATCGCAATAAACATTTGCACAAACTAGGTAAGTACCTAGAGTGAAAATTTTAGTCTGAGCAATTCTCTTTCAAAATATTTCAGCTACTCCACAAACGATTTATTAATAAACACCAGTGTGATGTAAATACAGTGAATGACAACTTCTCTGTGAAATCAATACATACAACATACAAAGAATATCAGCTACAAGGCAGAGATCAGTGGCAAAATATTCTGTGATCATATCATAAAAAAAAAAAAAAAAAAAGAAAAGAACATGATCGTGTCACGTTTTTGTCAAAATCAGCCAGGGAAGTCCTTGTAATGCACAGTATTGGGACACCAGAATAGGACAAACATGAATACCTACAGCAGGCAATGTCTCTAGAGCTTTTTCTTTTTTTTCCCCCAGCTTAAGAGGAACATTTGTGCTTTCATTCACTAAACCAACATCCACGGCAACTGTCCAATGGAAAGATGAATGTACATTGGCATAGTTAGGTTTTCTTTCTTAGAGTCATGCATAACGTATTGTAGATCATATCGACCTCTGACATCTGTCACTAAAAGGTTTGTGACATCTAGGCAGGCGTGAACGTAAACAGATCCATATAGCTTCAGATGGCACTCGGCATGTTTTATCTATGCTTTGATACTCGACACCTTACGGCAGAAGATCACTGGATGGTTGTGGCTGGTGAGGCTGGCAAGCTAACCACACAGTATGACCTGGGTCCATAACATGCTAGAGAGGTGGGGGGCGGCAGATATCTTGGAACTGGATGCTGATCATCGGTGGAATATCTGTACAAGAATTCACAATGTATTCATGACCATATCAGTATAAGCAAAAAAATACAGCTGTTACTGTACAACTGGAATCATCATTACCACCAACCATGACCAAAAATTGGTAAAAGAAACTTATGATGTTGGCCAGATTTCCATATCGATGCATCCTTATGGGTTGTGGATGAGAACGGTAAGCAGATGGGTTTACTCCCTTTTTGTTCCGAAGATTTGTATGAAGAAGGAGAAGATGTAGATGATGTCTAGGTAGATACTGAGAGTGGCGAAGATATACTCCTCTGGACTCATGGTGTAGCGCTTATTCCCCATGAGGAGCTGAGTGTCAAAGGCCAAAAACTAAAACAGAAACCACAACGTTAAGTCAGACATCTCTCTGCGTTTTCTGATCACCTACAGTGGCTCGGTAAAATCGCATATATGATGTGGTTTAATGGCGCTTATGCCAATACTTACCATGGTAAACAGTATGGCTCCCAGGACGGCGTAGATGCCATCCAACCAAGGTACCTGATGCGCAACAGAGAGCTTGATTAGACCTGATCCTGCTATGAAGATCATCACATTAAAATGCCACTGATGCATGTGCATGATTTGGATCATTGTGCTTACATATTGGAAGGGGAGGACGATTGCAAGTACCAGCCCAGAGATGAACATAACCATGCAGAAGACAAAGAGCACGCCTTGGTATGACGTCACATCAATCTGCATGGATAAAGGACATAAAATCACATGTGGGTTAATCAAAGAGACTGATAAACTTATGCAACCATTGTTTTCATGTGTAATACTATATTTATCAAGAGGGGGAAATATATAAATAAGGTATTACTGCGTTTTATTTAGCTCACCTTAGTTTGAAAGCTGAAGATGGTGACAGTGAGACAGACCATCGCTGTGATGCCTACACACAACACCACTGACTTCGTGTTGTAGAAGCTATCACAAGGAGAAATGCGGAAAACTTTGTCAAGGTGCGTTTTAATCAAGGCAGAATGAGACCCATGATACAGGTTTACACGTCTGTTTCACACGACAAGCCACACAAATTGTAACCCAGCGGTAACATAAAGAAAAGACACGGCTATGTTGTTTACCTGGACACAAAACCCATCATTACGGCCAAGCAGACAGTCTGACGAAGGCATGCAAGACAATCACGAGACACATTGCAAAGTAAAACAACAGACAGTCACGTAAGACGTTGAGCGGACACCCAACTGTACCTGGACAACATCCCTGTCATATAGGAGAGGGAGAGGGTCTGTAACAGGACACACAATCACATGAAAATGGTGCCTTTCATTCAACTGTCACTCCTTTTAATTAACAGAAATGATCACTATATACACACCAGTAAATGTTGAGACCATGTTTACATGTCAGCTTACTTGTGGATAAATAGTAAATCCATATAATTAATAAAGAACATAACCTCTGAACATACTGTATACAATGCTCAGTTGTGTAGTCTTTAGATTGGACATGAAACATAATTAATCTTTTTTAAAAAGTTAATATTTACAGAAAATATGTCAAATGAATCAGTTGTGCACTTACAAAGATGGCTAGCAGAATCAGATTCCATGGAAACTGTCTCCTGTAGGAGTAAAGAAGGATTTGAGATGCAATATTTTTTGATGATTTACAATTTTTATTTTGTACTAACTTGAATTTGAAACTGACCTTGGTGCAGAGCAGCAGGACAGAGTCAGGTATGTGACAAAGAACACAGCACTGTGTTGCACAAGAAAAAAAAAAATCTTATTAGATATGACATAAACCAACATTACACGGAGTAATTCTCTATTTTTTACTTGAGACTGATCAAACTTGGTACTCACTAAGAGGCCCAGTACCATCCAGGGTTGGACTGAATGTAGTCCTTCACAGGTTCACTGAAAATAATAGAAACTTGGGTAAATATACAGTGACTCTTAACAAGAGAATTCATTATTTTGTTATTGAAACCATAAGACAGTGAATAATTTAATGAACTGCAAAGGCATCTTGCTGCAACACTCACCAGAATGTGAAGAGAGCCACGATAACAAGAGTGACGGCAAGTTGGATCATCAAGATGGCATAGACCTAAAAGAAGGCAACTTGATATGAAAAAAGTGTTGCATAGTGATAGACGGATCTGCTCAGTAAACCATTAAAGAGTGCTCATTTGAAGTAAAAGAGTCGGTGGCTGAAATGGGACGTGCAAAGCTTTCCCAACAGCCCTCGGATTATTTCCGTGATAAAGCCTGACATGCTGACTTCGGGACAGAAGTTCGATACCTTGCGGATGAAGATCCTCCTGATGTTTGTATCATCCCAGGTGAACTCTGTCAGCATGTCGGCATCACTGTAGCAGGGGGTGCTTGTGCCTACAGGAAACATTGATAAAATAACTCATTATAGTCATGATTTCTGGCTTCAAGTAATCCCATATTTATCTGTATCCCATATTTATCAAGGTTGTCAGAGTTGGGGATACTGACCTCAGCCCCCACCTTGAGCAACCCCATTGTAAAATGTAAAATCAACGATTATCATGATCGTACCACCCTGAAATGATAAGATGATTTAAGATAAAATGCATGTGGAAAAGGCATGATCATACCAGCAGTGGCTTCCTCATAGCTGGGAGGAGGTGGGGACAGAGAGCTCTGTCCACCTGAGGAGCTATTGGTCGTCTTAGTCGGATGTGAGAGCTGATAGAACAAAACACAAACAGTCAGTTTACCTTGAGCCTGCAAGAAATATAAGTATTTCCAAGTGAGAATCAATCAGCAATCATTAAAAAACTTCCCTGTACACTGTACCTGAATTTAAAATGGCTGATTCTGAGTGCAAAATGTTCATACTTGTGTGTATATCAATACATCTCTACAGCTATAGTCTAATTCTTTAGAAATGCTTTGGTAAAGAATGTTCCCCAGTCTGTCGGTAAATAAATTATATGGCTAACCAGACCTGATATACTCAGTTAGTACATTCCTCTCTTTTTGGGGAAAATAAAGTTCTGAGTATTTACAAAGCATCACATTGCATCATTTATACTTTGAAAAATTGTGAAAACAACTCAGAGTCAGAGGGTAAGGGCTTTTCAATCTTGGGAAATAGAAGGAAAAGAAGAGGCTAAGATGATCACAGATTTGCAGATGTTTGGTAACAGCTTATGCAAGGCGATTAAGAGTATGTTTGATGAAAGATTGAGCAACAAATCCCAGTCCCAGCTAATTGGATTGCATAATCTGATGGGCGATAAAGGAAGGGTATGCCATGTCTGTGAGCCACAAGGAACCTAAACCTCGAGTCTGGATAAGAGGCTTGATTGATAAGACGACTTTATTGATGGCTGTATATGATGCGATTTACCGGAGCTAGAGCAAGAACTGGGTTGTCATGGTGACGCAACATGGAAAAACAGCTGTGACGCATTTCATTCATATAGTGGATTCAAGTAAGAATCACAACAATGGCGTAGTGCTGAACAACAGATGGACACCATATTTTGATACACAAAATAATTCAACAGGATTCAATGAGCACACTATTAATGAATTAAATGATAAAACAATGTATGTGAAAGATACTGGAATCATGCAGGATCTGGTAATTAGTGATATTAAGGTGAAGCACACATTACCACCTTTACATTACACTGCACTATAAAGGTATGCTTAAAAAATTAACTGTTTTTCAACTATGTATAGCACTAAAATGAGTATTTGCAACTGAGCAGCATGAATTACTGTTTAGTAGACCACAACATAGACATGGAGGCAATGGAGCAGAAACAAGCACATTCAATGACTGTTATGTAACAATCTAGGCCAGATGCAGTGACTCCAAATAAAGCCTAGTTTGTCTTTATTATTTTAGTGAAGAAAACATAGATTGATTGACGTAAAGATTAATAGAAACCCTTACCTTGCCCTGTGTCATGATTGCTGTTTCTGTGTGTCTCTGCAGGCGGCTGCTTTGTTCGGTGGATGAACCAGTCTCCTTTCTTCAAAGTGCAGTTCTTGTAGAGTCTGACAGAAAAAGGCTGACAGTTGTGAGAAAAGATCCTGGATTGGTAGTGGTACTCGTGCCTGCTCTGACTGAACACCCTCTGATGATACAGTGGTGTAATCCAACAACGCAGTTTGGACTCCCGCAGACACCCCTCCCTCACCCATAGAGGGATATTCTAGCAGCATCCAGGTGAAGCTGCAGCATTGAGCATAACTAGGACTGTACCACACGATCTGGAAAAATGGGGAAGATGGCTGCTTGCATAGTGCCTGACAGCATGAGCAGAGGACGAAAAGACCAGAGAAATCTGGAAATGTGGTCTGCAGCAAAATACAAGGTGATGGTGGTGGTGGTGGGGAGGCAGAAGATAAAATGTTGTGGAATTTACACATTTTAAACAGGGATCACTGCAACAATTATGTTACCAATTTAAATTAACTTCTTTTAATGGTTTGAAAAGCAAGTGGCTTTTATTCAGTGATCAAAAATGGACAGTGAACAGCACTTACTTTCAAAACAAGTTCCAATCATGGGGAAAAAAACAGATTAGTGGGTCTGAAAAATGTATAAATTTGATAAATTTTTTCCTGAGAACTAATTTTATGAATTGTGATGTGGACACAACTTGTCCTACATAATTACGTAAAGGAATATTTTTCAGACACACAAATATGTTGTGTTGTATTGTGGTATATAATAACAGGGTTTTATCATTTTGGATTAAAGCAGTAATATTCTGAGTAGTAATTCATATGACCACTTCAAAAGGGATGTACTTTTTCCTATAAATAAAATTGTTTTTTGTTTGAGGGAACTATGGAATTATGACAGAACATAATATAATATAGCCTACATCAATTAATAAGTAACAAAATGGAAAGGACAGTAATACAAAACAAATGTTTATTCCATATGTACAATATGTATAATTTTATCAGATGCCAGAAGGGCTCATGAAATTTCAAGACAAAAACTGAAGAAAATATAGAAAGAAACAGAGAGACCAATATGCATTCAGAATGAAAATTCCCTGCTTTGCTCTTTTCAAGAAAAAAAATGCAGATATTGAAAAAACATTAACTTAGAAGAAAGTGTTGTGCAAGAACTGACATTCACAAACTGGTCCAAATGCCATTCATCACCTTATTTCTTTGGCCACTGACTCAGCTCTCTGTTAGCTCCTTTTTTTCCCCAAGTCTGTTTCCTGTGATGAAACTTCAGCATCACTGGTCAGCCACATTAACATCTTCCCATCTGTAGGTTGGCACATTAAACCAATTATACTAGGCTGCATCTAAACTAGTAAACCAAATGACAGGGCCTTACTCTGACACGGCTGACAAACGTCTCCGGCAATGCACATTACAAACCAAGTTAGATATGGCTATGTTCCCAGGTATTTATGACACTATCTCCTGTAGTGTCATTAGGCAGGTAGACAGGATTCAGATGAGTAAAAGTTCATTGTAACAAAGAAAAAGTATCTCCCCAAAGACATAAACCAATGTTAAGAGCAACCAGCTGAGAAAATAAATGTAAAACTTCAAAGTGAATCAAACTATACTCTACCCAAGCACCCCTTACGGACAGGGATTTCTTTAACAGCTCCATTTGGCAAAACTTTATCTGATGATTTTCTTGAACTGAATTTTATGCAGTAAAAAAAAAAAAATTCACTCCAGCACAGTCTGCACTGCAAGATGTCTTTTATTTTAGTGAAGTTTCAGTACAAAGACGTTCCTCAGGCATCTCTCTCTCTCTGTCCTGAATTGTTGCTTAAATAAAAGATGCTTTGTAGTGCAGATGGTGTGCTGGAGATAAACTTTTTTTTATTGCAAGTTACTGTTGTTGTCCTAGCACCTGTTGTTCAGGTGCGCACAAGAACTTTTTTCACTACTGCTTTCAGTCATACAAAACATTAATAATACACTTCAAGCCAGTCCTTTAGATCCTGGATTTCTGGTCCACCTGCTCTTCATTATATTTCTCCCTCCCCCCTGGTGCCCTCCAGTCTCAGGTCTGTGTCATTTCTGCCCAGGGTGAAAAGACTCACCACAGCCAAGAGAGCTGCAAGCATCATGACAGCACAGCCCCCAAACATGTGGCGGGTGCCGCTGCCTCCCTCCCCTCCACCTGTCCCTGACACCTCCCCATGGAGCGCCAGCAGTCCTAGGCAGGCCAGCAGGTGCAGAGGTAGCCGGAACCAGGCCAACACCCCGGCTCGCTTCTCCTCTGGGATCACTCTGCCTTGGAGAAAGCTGACTGCAGGGAAGTATAAACCGCATGCCAACTCCAGCAGCAGGAAGGCCAGGAAGGATTCGTGAGGTCTAGGCTGGCCTGGGGCAGTAGAGAAGGTCAGCATGAAAAAGGAGAAGAAGGCCATCAGAACAGCCAGGCAGAGCAGGTGACCCGGCTGCAGACGGTAGCGAGAGGAAGTGGCTAGGCGGTAGAGCAATGAACCAGCCATGCTTGCGGCCATGAGACAAGAAAACACTATTCCCAGAGGAGGTCCATGAGGGTCCAGCACTGGAGTCCACAGGAAGACAAAGATATAGAGGACACTTTCAAACAGAGCCTGCACTCCACCCAGGAGCATGACTCTCCTGTCTGTCAGCAGGCAGCGCAGTCCATCCTGAAAGCAGCGCCAGAAGCGGGCCCTGGCAGACATACGAGCCAGCGGTGCATTTGAAGCGCCTAGGAGCGGTGTTTGTCTGTCTCCCTCCGGACTTCCCTCAGCCTCCTCTCTGCCCCAGTCTGTCAGCACCAGCCAGCCACAGACACCCAGGCAGGGCACGGCTAGGAGGAAGGGGGCCACTGGTCCCAGGTGGAGCCACTCAGCCAGCATGTTAGCCACCAACCCTGCTGCCACTGCCAGCCCGTGGTTCCAGGTAGCAGCCTTGGTGAAGGTGCTGGGGATCCACTCCTTGGGGAAATCATGGACGTCTACATGACGGTGAACATACCAGGACTCAAATGTGGTGGAGAGCAGGGATGTGGACAGACCGCCCAGGACACGACCTGTGATCAACACAAAGTAGTCTCTGGACAACTTGGTGAGGCAGCAGGCGGAGTAGGCCAGGCAGAAGAGCAGGCACGTCTGTCTGCGGCCCAGGGCTTGAGGGAGCCAGCCTGCAACGGGGGTAAACAGAACACAGGAGGCCAGGCCACACACATACAAAATAGCTATTTGGGATTCCAGGAAGCTGTAGTGGCGGTAGAGTTTGTAGAGGTAGGGGCCCTGGAGCCAGTCTGCCCACAGGGCCAGAAGGTATGCCCGCAGGAACAGAGTCTGAAAGCGACGGAAGGCTGGGTTGGCCACAGCAGTGGGGGCAGGCTGAGGCGGGGTGAGGCGGCGTGCCGTGAGCTCAAGGCCAACACACAGGGCCAGCAGGAAAACTATGGCGAGATATGCTGTCACCAACATAGTGGCACCCAGCTGAGGTCAAACCTGAGGTCCTGATGCTCCGTCAGCTCTTTTCTATCTAACCTTATTTCTCAAAACCTGCGGAAAGACAGAGTGGACAGTAGCATGGACAGTATGTATGGGCTGCTCAGGCATGTCAGACAGAGGCATGAATCGCAAAGTTGCACTGTATTGAATTAAACGCTCTCGATTTACTTATATGCTCTGTGAAGTGCAGATAACACAGGCTTTAGTTACTACACTACGAAATTAGCTAGAGGGACGGCAGCCCTGTCTTTAACGCACTAATGAATGAGTTGAGCCAAGCAAATAAAGCTATAGGCATGTCTTCTACTCACAAAAGGGTTTAACATGCTAGCCACATAGCTTGCTTTTACACCAAATGAACACGTCGGTTTACGTGAGTGCTAACGTGCTATTAGCTAACCCCGCTATTGAGCTAAAGTCGTTCGAACTATCGTCACAATGGTTGCTATAGTGACGTCTGAAAACACATCACGTGTCTTACCATTTCGTCTGACACCTGTCCCATATTATTTAAGCGGCGCACCGAGAGATAATGTAAAAATAGCACTCATAGTAAGATGTGCTGTCAGTCACTAGGATGTGGGACAACAAACACGCTTCCGGGTTGGACGTCATTTCACCACAAGGTGGCGCTGTTGCCGCGTCAGGAGATTTCAAAGTTGGAGGGGATTAGTGGACGTACCAGCGTGCACTACATGCGCCTGTTCCTGAAAACGAGTTACTCACTTTTCTTGGTGAAATCTGCACAAGGACACCTCTTCTGTCACAGCCACCCTCATTGATCAGGCGAGCATCTTAATAATCGACCATATTGGATATTTACCACTTTGATAATGTAGCCTACATCTTCCAACCTCTCTGTGAAGTCAGTGTATGTTTTTGTCAGTTTCACTTTTCCTTTCTGTGCTCCACCCTGTTCTTATTCTTGACTGTGTTTTGCCTGTCTGAAGCCCCCCCCTCCAAAAATAAAGACACACAAGCCAAACCAATAGGTAGATAATTTTCCAACTTTATATCATTATATCATTTCTATTCAGGAAGAAAGATTTACAAAATGTACAAGATGTGCTCAATCAACCATAATCAAACAAGCAAGCAGTGAGAGGATCTATAGTATAATCAAGTAAGATCCCTCACCCAAAAATATCTCTTGTGTTTGTATGACAAACATTGGGGGCAGAGGAAAGGGTGCATGTGGAGTGAGTGCTGGTGATTTCAGGGATTATGCTGGTAGGTTACATCATCTGATAGCAGGAAGTGTGTCTGAGCCGTCTGAGAATCCCTACTATGTATTCTCCAGTACAAAGCCCCCTTGGCGTGTAGCCAAACCCCCACCCAATACAGGAAGGTCAATACATTCCTCTTGACACTGAACTCATCCGTCAGATCCACCCTGTCATTTCAGTCATTAATACAGAGACATCGGGATAACATAATATTTACAGCGACAAAAACAAAAGAACTACAAAACCCACCATGCATGGAGAGTCTCCGTCAGTCCTGATGTGATTCCAGATATGATACAATGACGTGGACACAATGTTTTTTTTTTGTTGTTGTTTGTTTGTTTTTTTGTTTGTTTTTTGGTAAAATAATAACAAAATATCATTGACTTATTAACTTGGCATATTCGAACCCAAGGTGTGACATGTCTTCTGGAGGATTATCCAAAATTGGTAAAAGATAGAATGGATCCTATTGTGTACAGGTGACACATAAATTGTGGTTTCATTCCAGTACTAATGCAGATGGTAAGTTTGTTAATGAAACAGTGATACACAATGATCTTAATATTTCAGGCTTAACTATGTATTATATACAGGGTCCCTTTCTCTTAAACACAGACTAACACATATTCAGTCAGCACTAATGGTCCCTAGGTAACAACTGCTGGGATCTATGATATCTTCCATCTGTGGCATGGTGATGGCCGGTTGATACTGTATGACTTGCAAGTATAAGGAGAACTTAAATGAACTGGCTTTTGGTCTTAAGTACACTGGAAATACTGAGTAAGTGTACAGTTGATCTGTCCAAAAGGGTAACCATAAGCCTACACATTGATTTATGGTCTTACTAAAACAATGTCCCACAAGAGGTCTTGTGTGTGTGTGCACTTGTTTGTATATGTGTGTGAAAATGTTGCGTTTGTCACAAAACATAAAACAAAGATCAATAGTGAATCAAAAATATGTTCATCACTGCCTTCATGTTTTTGAAAAACAGATTGCACTCCTCAGATTGCACAATTCCTTGTTCCTCAATTTCCAAGAAAGTCCTGCCCTTGGAAGATAGCGTGTTAACATCTGTGTGTGTGTGTGTGTGTGTCTGTCTGTGTGTGTGTGTGTGTGGTGTATGTTTATGTGCATATGTGTGTGCCTGTGTGCACTGTGCATGAGTGGCCGCCTCAAGGATCAATGCGGAAGGCCAACAGTTTGTCGGAGTGCAGATTGTTGAGGGTGCGCAGGTCCGGCAGGCGCAGGAGGAGTTTGGGGAAGAGGGCGCTGTCATCTGGACGACGGCGGGTGATCAAGGACCGCAGAGCGCGGATCAAACCCTCCTGCAGCTGCTCCACAGCCCGCATGTCAGAGATGCCAGAACGGTCTGAACAACACAGAGGATCCCAGTGTGAGTGGTTAGCAGAGTGTGACTATGATATTGCTCTGTTTTCCCCTAATCATGACTAACATGCTTTTCGCTCACCTGCAGAGACCAGCACCACGGCCATGAAGAGGGCCATCTCGTCAGGCTCCAGCCCCAGAGAGCCCAACTTCTCACTGAACTCAAACATTGCGTCCAGCAGAGAGCCCATGCCCAGGGCCCGCAGGGTGGACAGTGGGTAAGTCTGGCCGTTCAGAAAAGTCACCGTACGCTCCTCAGCATTGAATAAAGAGCAGAACCTCACCATCAGAACCTACACATAGCCGAGAAAAGAAGAGACAGAAGAATGCACATATTTAGTATTCACTGCACAATGTAAAATTGCTGAGGGTTAATAAAAGTGAGGAGCCTGTAGACTCATCTGACAAAAACGTGGACTAAGCCTGAAATTTAATATTTGTGTCTACAGAGCCATCATTGTTGGCCTTACTCACTGATAAATTATGTGCATATTCTTTTTCTTTTTCTTTTTTTTGACTCTGAAAGGTCCTTGCTTCAACTGACCCTCAGTTTTGCATTGTTCACTTTTAAATGCAGGTTATTACCTGGAAGGTTCCTGACTTGAGCAGCATGACCTGGTCTTGCTGGCTGAGCTCTTGAAATCCTGGGATACCCTTAGCAAACTCTACCACCTCTTTGACAGCAGGAGTGAAACACTGAGAGAAGGATTCCCAAATCTGCTGACTGGTGCGCTCTGCCCCTGATACAGGGCATGCATTGAGAGGGCAGGCCTGGGAAAAAACAAGACAGTAAATTGTCAGAAATTCAGAAAGTCAGAAATTGTTGATCAGAGAAGAAGATACTGTCTTCACCTACAGCAGAACTCTCTATGTACTCACCAGCACTTTAGCTCCTGGAGCTAACTTCCACGGGCAGGAAGGCTGATTGTGGGTGATTCCTGCAGTGGAATAATTGTTATGATTGGCAGAGCTGCCCCTCTGAGGTGTTATACCATTAGACTGGCCATGATTCTGATTTGATGACACCAAGAAGGCATAGCGATTGTTGTCCACAGTGGGGAATGCACGTTGGTTGTCATTATGGGCAACTGGGCAGTGAGCAGCAGTGGCAGCAGGGCAAGACTGATAACCCTGGGTGGAAGTGGGCTGAGAGGAGACATGGGGGTAACTGGCATCCTGAGAGAAGGGAGGTGAGTTGTTGTTGTTGTTGGTGATGCTGATGTTTGCCCTCTTGACTGCTCTCTCCTGGTTGTTGCTGCTGGTGAAGATGTCATGGTAAGCTCTGGAGATGGCCCCAATGGCCTCCTTGGAGCTGCCATCTTCTAGGCTGGGCGGGGTGTCCCTCACCGGGGATGAGTCCATGTCCATGGCAGCTGACTCATTTAGGCTGTTCATGTAGCTCTGCATCTCATCCAGAAGTCGTTGTTTCTCTCTTTTTGGGATGCGGCCAAAGCGCACAGCTATGGGAGACACAAGTATTGGACACAGCTCAGTTGTCGCTCATTATGAAAATGTGGATATTCCTTCTGCATAAAACATAGTTTAAAAAGTGGACATAATTTGTAAGGTTGTATTCTCTCAGAAATGCCACCCTGGAAAGTTTCTTGGTGGAATGGAAAGCCCTTTGAAACAAGTTGCTGAACTATAAGAACTCCTCACTGAAACCAAGATAAATTAATGTCTTTAGATGAAGTGATAGCTGCATCGTACCTATGCAGTGGTACTGTGGGGGAAACATTGCTCTAAAATAAATCATACAGAGCGTGCATGACAGCTAAGCATGGTTTAAAAACATAAACATAACAATACATTATGCATGAGATTACACATGCACACAGAGACCCACATCAAATGCATGTGAAACACTCACGTTTTGTTTTAAAAAATTTATGAATTTCAAGGATTGTGTAAGTGTGGAGATGAACACTTCTCTCTCCTCACCATTATCCCCATCCCCCTGCCAGAGTACCCATCAGCTGGAGAGGCTATTTATAGACCCCCTGCTACCATCCGCCTCATCCTCTCCTCTATTCCACTTCTCTCTCCTCCTTCTCCCTCTCCCTCCCTCTATTTGTAAGTAGGGCAGTGGGGCAACGTGAGCGTGATGTCACTGGCACTGAGACTGAGAGAGGGAGGAAAACCAGAGAGGTGGGCTTGTAATGAATAAGTGAGTTGCGGGAAAAGTGGTGAGAATAAAGAGAGAGCAATGAGAGTGAGAGATTGTGAAGCACGAAGAAAGGGTGGGGATGGGGTGGGCGGGGGCCA
>OMLB01016818.1:0-23648 GCA_900302555.1 Myripristis jacobus
TGTCCCACAGCTCTGCACACAGACAGACAGCCACAGTGATGCTTTCCTCCATTGTTTTTTGCCGTTCTGCACAAAATCCGCCAAATTTTTTTCTGATTCCACTATTCACTCCTATTGGACGCGCCGAGGTGTCGTCACTGGGCGCTGCGCCCAAGTTAAAAAATCTTCAATTTGGGTGCAGTGTGTACAGGTGCCGCCGCCAGCCTCGCGCTGCGCTCAGCTTGGCGCAGACTGGTGCGCCTTTGCCTCCTGGCTCCCGGTTACCTGCTGCTGTTGCTATGGTGGGGCGGGCACAGTGTAGCTTAGCAACACTGAGTGACAGTGCTTTGACCAATGAACGGAGTGCACACTCACTGACTCCGCTCATTGGTCAAACAGTGGGAGAGGGGGCAGACTCTCGAAAATAAGGGACAAAGTGCGTCCCTTATTGGTTCAATACGGGACGTGTGTTTTGGTTGCCAAATACAAGATGATTCCGTATTTCAAGGGACGGTTGGCAACCCTAATTGGATGTGTGTGGTGCTGTGTGGACTGGGTGTGTGAGCAGAGCTATCCTCCAGTTTAAGACTGGGTCACATGTAAGGCTTTTCACACTTTTAGGCCAAGGTTAGGGTTAAGGTTAGGAAAAAAACCTAAAGCTAACATTAACAAACATGTTAAAAACTTGGATTTGAGCTTGGGTCACTCAGGGGAAAGTCTGTGTTTGGGTGAGGGTTAGGGTTAGGGCACCCCTCCTACTTTGCTGAGGACTCTGTCGCTCCCTTTCCACTATATTACATTACTACATGCTGCAAAACGTGACTCTTTCCTATGGTGGGCTGGTGGGTCTATTACATGCTTCGCCTTGATACTGGGCTGTTCATAGAAAGCTATCAGACCATGGACCGTACTCTGACACGTGACTTAAACAGTCAATCTAATCAACAAGTCAACTAATCAACCACCTACAGTTGGAATATTTTCATAACTACAGCTGTTATTGGGAAGGTATGCAGATAAAAACAAACAAACAAACAAACAAAAAACACATCAGCAAGTGAGTTTCAGGATAACTTTAGCCTATGAACTACTGCATTCTCTACAGTCCTGCTCTCTCTATGGCCCCTCCCATTCCATGGGCCCTAGTGCAACTGCACTGCCTGCACTGTCTATATTTGCACCATTGTATGGATTGGAAATCCATTGCATTTAGCATATTTTTAAAAATGTGGTTAAACATGTTTCTGGCCACTTCCATAGGGTAGTTTGAGTTCATGGATCTGTAATGTGTCTTTAGACCTGGATTTTATGTGGGGTTTTTTGCGCTGCCTACGCACAGTCTAGTCATCTAGGACAGGTTGTTCTGGTCAGGCCTAATTAAGGAATCGAAAGGCGAAACTGGAGCTGTAAATGGCCCACTGCACTAGGTAGCTGAAAGTGAAGAGGTATTTGTAGGGTCACTTGATAATAATTTGATATTCTATGTAAATGAGTAAATAAATAAATAAATAAATAACCTATATTCATACCTAATTGAATCTTCTTATCTAGTTACAATGGTGATAGTGTGATAAAAGTGTAGGCCTAGATTTAAAATTGTGTTTCCAGCCCTTAACAGTTATTTGCATATCCAATGCAGTTTGACATATTTTTTTCATCCAAAGAACTTTTTTGTGGTACTGATTGGATGAGGGGAGGAAGAAAGTGTCTTATGAATTTACAGAGAGGATTAAAACAGTTGTGTGACCTTAAATTGCCACTGCTTGTTAATATAATCTCTTGTGGTTTGAATAACCTTCAGTGGAAATTCTGTGGTATAAATACCCTTAGTTATAAGCCCTATTAGCTTATGACTCCACAGGTGATACATTAGAATTGCATCCTTAGAAACTGTCTCAGGTTTCGATTTGAAAGGGGAAACTTGGACCAAAGGGCATGGACATTTTTAAATAGCCCAACATAATTTGGCTCGGTGTTAGTCACTGACGAAAGAGGTTACAGTCCTCAGTTAATTGAAATATTTTTTAGTAAGTGCATCCCCCACCCACTTCTTTTTTATGTCCTACCATGGCATATGGCATGCAGGGAACTATGCCGTGATGGTGTCATCTGTCTGTCTATAGCATATTAATGAGGGCAACTGTGATGCTATAAGATATGCAGTTCATATTAATAGTGTCAGACTGTGATGTGAAGACATATATGCTAACATAGAAACATTTGCTAATTAAGCAGAAGTATTTATTTTGAGAGATCATGGTAGTTATACCGGGCATTAGGAGGCACAAGCACCTCTTGTTTTGAGCTGGCCTGATTTGTATAGATAGATAGATAGATAGATAGATAGATAGATAGATTTACTTTATTGATCCCAAACTGGGAAATTCCCACGTTAGGGATCAATAAAGTAAATCTATCTATCTATCTATCTATCTATCTATCTATCTATCTATACAGCATGTGTTTTGTTGAGCTTTCTTTGATAATGTGGCTGGAAATACATCTAAATTTGTCTTCACTTTCTGGCAAACACACATCTTACCATTTGGCCAGTTTCTTCCTCAATAATCTAAATGTTAGGAGAATATCAGTTTAAATAATAGTTTCTACTGCATCTATTTATTCAAATAAGCGTTCATTCATAAGTCATAAGTCAGTTAACATGTAGTCTAGAGATACATTTTTCATCACAAATCTTGCAGTGATCTTATTAGAGAATTCATATTGTAATGCAAAGTTAATTTCCATCTTTCTTAACCACTGTTCTTGGCAGCCAGTGAAAGTGAAATAAAATATTTACACTAGCAGTGTAATCTAGACCAGTGCTATGAGAAGTGTCTGCTGATGATTTTGGCAGGAGGCGTGCAGGACTCTGGCAAGTGTATTTTGTGAAGCCTGTCTAACTCCCTGCCTGAAATTGTGTACCTCATCTCTCAACAGCTATTAAAAACTGCTCCAATGCTGGTCCCCGGTGGGAAAGAGCATGATAAGTTCCTGCCTGGAGCAGTGTTACTTGATCCAATTGTTATCACTATCCATCTTATTGGCTCATACACACTCCTCCAAAATTGTGTTAACATGACGTTTTGCCCAGTAATCCATAGTGTTTCCCTGCCCAGTGCATTCTGGGATAAGCTCCAGCCAGCCCCACACACCATGACCCTGAATAGGAATAAGCTGATATAGAAAAAGAATGAATGACTAAAAGAATGAATGAATGAATATACTCTGTATATAACACTGAAATGTTTGGGTCAGCAGAGGACAAAATGAACTGTGTGAGAGTTGAATACGAAGAAAGAAAGAAATTCCCACTCAATATTAAATGTTAAATTTCTAGAATCCTCAGCAGACAATTCCTACCAGATGGTTTAATTAATTACAGTTTTAATTATTTTAGTTATTTTTCCATGGTTCTGGAGAGACACCAGTGAAACAAAGTAGTTCAAATGTCATATTTACTCCATTTTAAAGTGCTCAGGCTTGAATGAATGAGAATGAGATTTTCATCAAGTTGGTCAAAGATGCCAATAAAAGAGAAAACTGAAACATAGATGATGACAATAGATAAGATCTATTGGAAAATGGCTGGCTGGAAAATGCTGAACAAATATACAGTATCATAAAAATAGCTATGGAAAAATGACAATAACGTGACGACAATGTTGATATTAAGGATAGTAACTTATAGTACTTTCCTACCTTAGATTGTTGTGCTGTAACAGCATGTAGAATAGCATAATACAGAATTGCTCATGAGGAATTAATTAAGATGCAACTGCCAGTTTGTAGTATATTTATTAAAAGGCATACAAAGCACCTCATCCCCGCTCTTGACAATGAATATTTTGTTTCATGACACCAGTTAGATTTACTGACAGTGTGTAACACATGATGATATCAACAGGAATAGTTTGGCCAGCTGAGACACTTGGCCTGGGCTGACAGTTTTAATTTGACAACAACCTTGATGATTCACACTATCAAAATTTCTTATTTAGGATACTGGTATCCTAAATTCAAACATCGTTTGCAAACACCGATCCTACCAAACATGCACTTTTAGAACAGAACAGAAAGAAATCACCTATATTCAATGAATCAAATTATTTTTCATGATCACAATTCAACTCTAAAGTTTACCTACAACATACATCAAAACTGAAAACACAAGCAAAATTAACTGTTAAAGTGCAAAAGTATGAATTTCATAATATCTAAAATGAAAGACCTTGTATGTTTTTCATTGTTTCTCAGTAAGCACAGTAAAATATGATATATGGTAACAGTCTGTCATTTAAGTATTTTATAAGCAACAAATTCATCAGCATGCCCATATACATGTTAAACTTTCATTCATAAAAAGAACAGGCCATTCAAAATGATGTGGTGTGAGGTGTTCTACTATGCTGCGGTTTGAAACCACAGACATACAGTAGCAGAAGACTAATACCAGCAGGATAACTTGCATCTTGACAAGAGGACTAAATCAAGTGCCAAAACAGAGTCATAAAGAAGCTGTGAATGGGCCATTCCAGAGGTGCTTGGGAACATTTGAAACCAGTGACACTGCCAAGCTTCCCCACACACAGCTTGTAATGCAATAAATAACAGCACTAGTGAAGATCAACTGGCAGTGCTGAAGAATTCCAGCAGTGAGAGGAATGCAAAACAAATGATAAATATGTTACACATGCAGCTGCTCTAAAGCTTGTAAAAACGTCCTTTGGCTATAGCTGGAGCTGAAAAATATAGTATTGTATCTATTGTGTCTACGGTGGTATATTAGTGCCACTGTAGAGGAAAAAAAATTAAAGAGTCGGGGGAGGAGGGGTAAAATTCCGAGAAAAAAACTCACTTGCTGGCACTTGCTGTGTATCAGGCCTGCAGCTGATGACCTCATCAAATTCTGCTTTGCAAAGGGATTCAGGAACAAGGAAATCCTGATGATTTTAGCCGAGAATCACAATATTGTTTTCTTCTGAATTGGCCCAAGTCACAGCAACGTCTCTTCAAAGTCCAGATGCTGAGGAGAAGATTGTGATTCTGGGCTCAAACCACCAGGATTTCCTTCTTACTAAATCACCTAGAAGGTCCCAAGAAAAACTAGTTTTCTTTTTTTTTTCTTTTGTGAATTTGTGACTCTATAATCTCAGTGTTGAGTGTTTGAGTTTTTTTCTCGTTAATTTTAATCTTTTATTGTAAATTTATTTTAATCTTGGAAATTATGAGTTTTTCTCTCAGAATATTAGCTTCCCCAGCTCAATATATATATTTTTTCCCTACAGTGGCACTAGTATGCTGCCATAAATATCAGTTTGAAGTGCTTGCAGTCTTTTAACCCTCCTATTATGTTTGGGGTCAATTTGACCCCAGCCAATGTTTAACGTCGGGCGGGGGTTATGTTTTATTTAAAGGGCTATTTAGGTAATCAACAAAGAAACATAAAGTACCTGACACATAAACTTTGATAACAATTTTAGTTATAATAATTTTGTGGAAGTTTAAACTGCAGGGGTCAAATTGACCCCAAACATAAAAGATGTTCAAAAATGTGAACATAACAGGAGGGTTAAATGTATTTTGACACTGAACTTCTGACTTACTTGACTTGACTTATTTTACCATATAACATATGTATGTGCAAAATATTTCTTCATAAATACAAAATCATAAAATAATGAAGAGAAAAATATGCCCCAGATGATCTTTAGTAAAATAAACAACATTGCAATAATTTCATATAAACTGTCGAGTAACAAAAGCTGAACATTATAAACTTTCATAAAAGATAGAATTTATTGCAGAGCTGTTGTTTTGAACTACATTAGACTGTACATGTGGATCTAATACAGTGGCCACTGAGTGTATATCAGTCTTTGTAAGCATGAAATCTCTGTCAAAAATTGTTAAGAAATTATTCTGTTCAATCTCATTAATAATATTACAGTTGCCAGCAATCCCTTTTCATGCTTTGCACTGAGGATTCCGTACAACTTCATGTCCAAAAATGCGAACTATCTCTTTAAGTCCTTGCGTTTGTTATCACCCTTCTGCATGTGAGGTCCATTATTGAAAACTGCAACTACAATATCTTTTCCTCTAAACTTTTCATCTTCCTTTCACACTAAAGCAAGTAAGTAAAAGAACAAGAATAAAAGAATGGTTTACTTACTCTCACTTTCCCTCTACTTTGATTTGATCAAACAAAGGACGAAAAAAGCATTGGAAGCAAGTTAACACTGTACACTATTTAAGTTTGATTAACAAATTCATTGATTCATTAATTAATTACTCTTTAATTAAATGGTATTAATTATATTTACATATTAAGGCCTTTATTCTTATAAAACATGAGCCCAAATTTAGACACTGCCTTTTTTGTTTGATACTCTGAAACATAAGAAGATACATGAAGAGACCAACACCTATGCAAAATGTAATCAGACACTTACATAACATTTGGAAGGCCAGTAGGATCCAAGAGTGCCAGCAACAAGTGTGTCATTTTAACCACATTTGGCATGTTATCCATATATAACTTCTGCTTTGCTGGCAGGACAAATCCAATATAAGGAGCTCCGACACAGTCTGTGTTTATGGTGGAAGAGGAGACCTGTGACGTTACTGCTTGGGGTGAGATGCTTTGGTCCAAATGAAATACAAGTGCAAACAGAGGGAGAATACCAGTATTACTTTTGTTCTTTTGGTCACTGCACTTACCAGATGTTATCCAATGCAATATGTTTTCAACAGATTTGTGACAGAACACTTCAGGACTGAGGAAAGGGTCAGGTATGGACTGCTCTATTTCCCCTATGCATGTTATGTACAGACATTTTATTACTATTTCTGTGGTCCAACTTGACTCTCATCCCTTGTAGAGGAAATTCAGTTACTGATAAAAATCTTTTAACTCCAAATGGAGCTAAGAATACACTGGGTAGCAAGCTTGAATGCCATCTCTACTGTTGCATACATGTGAGTTTGTGTTGAATTGATTTACTAAAGATTAACTGTACTGAATGATAATTTGTCAAGCACCTTAAGAGGGGAAAATAGCCTGCCATAATACATTTGGAATTACCACACAGAAGTAACCAGCCACCATGAGTACGGATGCTGAGATGGCCATGTATGGCAAGGCTGCCATTTACCTCCGTAAGCCAGAGAAGGAAAGGATTGAGGCTCAAAGCAAACCCTTTGATGCAAAGAGTGCATGCTATGTGGCTGACGCTAAGGAGCTGTACTTAAAGGGAACAATCATCAAGAAAGACGCTGGCAAAGTCACCGTCAAAGTCCTTGACACTCAGGAGGTCAGTGATTTCTCCTTATCTGTGGTAGCCAGTTGGGGAATAAAAATGATCAAATCTCACAGTGAACACTGTCCTGTTTCAGGAGAGGACAGTGAAGGAGGACGATGTCTCTCCTATGAATCCTCCCAAGTTTGACAAAATTGAGGACATGGCCATGATGACCCACCTCAATGAAGCCTCTGTGCTGTATAACCTCAAAGAGCGTTATGCAGCATGGATGATCTACGTAAGATAATATGCCTGCTGAACAAAGAATAACCCTCCTGAAGGACACACCGACAGCATAGAGTAAATGCTCATATCTTTCTGATACTTTTCAGACCTACTCTGGGCTGTTCTGTGCAACTGTGAACCCCTACAAGTGGCTCCCAGTGTACGATGCTGAGGTTGTGTCTGCTTACAGAGGCAAAAAGCGTATGGAGGCTCCACCCCACATCTTCTCTGTCTCTGACAACGCCTATCAATTCATGCTCACTGGTATGTGGTAGGCATTACAATTTTGCAGTTCCAAGTGTATGGGGTTTCTGTTACTTAAAAAAGATCCCCCCCCTTTTCCCCTCACAGATAGGGAGAACCAGTCTGTCTTGATCACGTAAGTTTCAGAGGTGATGTGTTTATTATTATTAGTAGTAGTAGTCATATTACCATCATCATTATTATTTTACCATAAATGTGATCAAATCCCTTGCCTGAATGCTTCCAAATTTATCTATACCTAGTGGAGAATCTGGTGCTGGAAAGACTGTGAACACCAAGCGTGTCATTCAGTACTTTGCCACAATCTCAGTGGGTGGAGACAAGAAGAAGGAGCAAGGAGCAGGAAAGATACAGGTATACAATCAAGATTATTATTTTTTGTTTATTTCTGTTTTTTTTTTTAATTTAATTTAATTTTTTTTACTATTTTTAAAGGAAATTTGCTAATATCAATGTTCAAATCTAAAACTTTAACTATAGGGGTCACTGGAAGATCAGATTATTGCAGCCAATCCCCTGCTGGAGGCCTATGGTAATGCCAAGACTGTGAGGAATGACAACTCCTCTCGCTTTGTAAGTGTGACAGGAATTTAAAACTGTGAAATAGCTTCCATTATATACTGCCAATGTAGAGTTATCTTAAATATAATGTTCTTCCAAACAGGGTAAATTCATCAGAATCCATTTTGCCACAAGTGGTAAACTGGCTAGTGCTGATATTGAGACATGTGAGTAATAACTTTGCAATATAAATGAAATGGCTGATGGTTTAAGTCATCTGGATTTTGAATCATGAACAATATTTACAGATCTGCTGGAGAAGTCCAGAGTGACATTCCAGCTTCCTGATGAGAGAGGCTACCATATCTTCTACCAGATGATGACCAACCACAAACCTGAGCTGATTGGTAACATAAATACCTGCATTTCATTGGCTCTGTACTTTTACTCTGCACACTACACAGTGACAATTAAGTTGACTCTCAAGCTAATACCATATTCAAACAACCCATATTGTTCACATCACCCATAAACTTTTAGCTTTCTTTGATTTCCAGAAATGTCACTCATCACCACCAACCCCTATGACTTCCCCATGTGCAGCCAAGGTCAGATCACTGTGGCCAGCATTGATGACAAAGAGGAGCTGGTTGCCACTGATGTGAGTGATCTTTCAACATATTTTCTAATGTATTGTACATTGAATACACCATCAACTGTAAGTATTTCTTTTGAATACAGACTGCTATTGACATTCTGGGCTTCAGTGGTGAGGAGAAGATGAGCATTTACAAGATGACTGGTGCTGTGCTCCACCATGGTAACATGAAGTTCAAGCAGAAGCAACGTGAAGAACAGGCAGAGCCAGATGGCACAGAGGGTACGCATTAACTGCATTCAGAGAGTGGATGATTCTTAAGAACTTTTCTGTGTATATATGTGCAAATATATATTTAGAAATAAGTAAAATGTATGTAATGCAATTTAACAATAATTGTCCTGTAACTATTAAATGTACTTATGAAATTTTCAGATGCTGATAAGGTTGCCTACTTGCTGGGCCTGAACTCAGCTGACATGTTGAAGGCTCTGTGCTACCCAAGAGTGAAGGTCGGAAATGAGTATGTCACAAAGGGACAGACAGTGCCACAGGTAAGAAAGATACCTCTCTTTATTAGCTTGATTAGTCAACAGATTGATAATATTCAATACATTGAGGGATACATTTAGAGATAATTGATATTTTCCATCATCTTATCAGACAGACATTAAGACAACTTAATATTCTCATCACTTTTTTTTGACTGAATCCAGGTATAATGTAGGATTCTTGTTGAATTCTTTTTATTGAATTCACGTTACTGTTTTCAGGTCCTGAACTCTGTGAGTGCCCTGGCAAAGTCCATCTATGAAAGGATGTTCTTGTGGATGGTCATCCGCATCAACCAAATGCTTGACACCAAGCAACCAAGGCAATTCTTCATTGGTGTGCTGGACATTGCTGGTTTTGAAATCTTTGATGTAAGTATGCATGTATAGTGAAGGCAAGACTGGGTAATTCTGCAACATGACTTTTTGTCATAGAATGTGACATGACTCCTATTTCAAATGACAGTTCAACAGCATGGAGCAGTTGTGCATCAACTTCACAAATGAGAAACTGCAACAGTTCTTCAACCACCACATGTTCGTCCTTGAGCAAGAAGAATACAAAAAGGAGGGTATTGTCTGGGAGTTCATTGACTTCGGCATGGACTTGGCTGCTTGCATTGAACTTATTGAAAAGGTACACAATAATGTTGGGACTTTATATTAGAAATCTTAATATGGTTCAACAGTGCTTACTCATTCATTCTGCTGTTCCTATAAAGCCAATGGGCATCTTCTCCATCCTTGAAGAGGAGTGCATGTTCCCCAAGGCTTCAGACACAACCTTCAAGAACAAGCTGTATGACCAGCATCTTGGTAAAAGCAAAGCATTTGAGAAGCCCAAGCCTGCCAAAGGCAAGGCTGAGGCCCACTTCTCCCTGGTGCACTATGCTGGAACTGTGGACTACAATATCTGTGGTTGGCTGGACAAGAACAAGGATCCACTGAATGACTCTGTTGTGCAGCTGTACCAGAAGTCCTCAGTTAAACTGCTGGCTTTTCTGTATCCCCCTGTTGCAGCTGAAGGTGCGGCACCCACTTTTTTCCCAAAGATTATTATTTTTTTTTAATTTCTAACTCATCATCTATTGATATAAATTAAATTAAACTATTGATATAAAGTTTTCTTCCCCCATCAATACACAATACAAACTGTCTTATTTAATTGCCAAATGAAAAACAGAGTCTGGCAAGAAGGGTGGCAAGAAGAAGGGTGGCTCCATGCAGACTGTGTCTTCACAGTTCAGGGTAAGGTTTTGGACTAAGACTAAGTCTGAAGCTAAACTAAGCTATTTTAAAGGATGGAAATAAGAAAGCTACTTAATTACAGTAACTTTAGTTTACTAACTTTAACTTTAGTTAATTAACTTACTAATCTTATTGTAACTGAGTAGCTTTTTTGTGCAGTTGTAGAAAATAGTGTCTAACAATGTTTTGTTTCTAATAAGTAATTCAGTAATTGAGTATGATTTAAATACTTTTTTTTACTTTTACTTTTACTTGTGGAGGTAAAATATCAGAACAGCAACAATTCTTGAGTACTTGAGTAGCAATTTCTACTAAGCTTTACCATGGGTTATTTCTTTCCATCAAAAAACAAAAAAATCATGAAATTTAATTTTTTAATGTATAGGAAAACTTGGGCAAACTGATGACCAATCTCAGAAGCACCCATCCCCACTTTGTGCGCTGCCTCATTCCCAATGAGTCAAAGACTCCAGGTACACTGTCAGCTGACAAGATGCTAATATACTCTGATCTTAGTTGTGTTATTTAATGAATCATTGTAATTATGAGTCTTGACTTTGTCAAAATTAACACTGAAAGAAAATGTCTTTACAGGTCTTATGGAGAATTTCCTCGTCATCCACCAGCTGAGGTGTAATGGTGTGTTGGAGGGTATCAGAATCTGCAGAAAGGGCTTCCCCAGCAGAATCCTCTATGGTGACTTCAAGCAGAGGTATTGGTAAATCTTTTACTAAAGTTTTCTAAAGTCAGGTTTGAGAAACACATGATCACTGTTACTATAAAATCTTTCATAAAGGTACAAAGTACTGAATGCCAGTGTCATCCCTGAGGGCCAGTTTATTGACAACAAAAAGGCCTCCGAGAAGCTGCTTGGGTCAATTGATGTTGATCATGACCAATACAGATTTGGACACACAAAGGTAAACATCTCACATACCGTATTTAGTTTTTTCTGTATACATTGTATATTTATAGTTGAAAATCAATTTCTGTCAACATGTTTGTTTTCTCTCATCAGGTGTTCTTCAAAGCTGGTCTGCTGGGTACACTTGAGGAGATGAGAGATGAAAAACTGGCTGCTTTGGTCACCATGACTCAGGCTCTTTGTCGTGGTTATGTCATGAGGAAGGAGTTTGTGAAGATGATGGAGAGGAGGTATGCTGAAAAAAAGACATTCTAAATGAATGGTTCTGTAACATACAATCCAATCCCAAAATGCCTTTTTCTCTCCATAGGGAAGCCATTTACACCATCCAGTACAATGTCCGTTCATTCATGAATGTCAAGCACTGGCCATGGATGAAGGTGTACTACAAGATTAAGCCTCTTCTGAAGAGTGCTGAAACAGAGAAGGAGCTGGCCCAAATGAAGGAGAACTATGAAAAGATGACATCAGACCTGGCTACTGCCTTGGCTAAGAAGAAGGAGCTGGAGGAGAAGATGGTGTCTCTTCTGCAGGAGAAGAATGATCTGCAGCTGCAAGTGGCATCTGTATGTACACTTCATTAGACATCTTTGGTTTTTCATGTCTTGTCCAAAATTGTTGACATGTCCACTACCTTTTTCTTTCATTGTAAACCAGGAAGCAGAGAATCTGTCAGATGCTGAGGAGAGATGTGAAGGACTTATCAAGAGTAAGATCCAGCTGGAGGCAAAAGTCAAAGAGATAACTGAGAGGCTGGAAGATGAGGAGGAAATAAATGCTGAGCTAACTGCAAAGAAGAGGAAACTGGAGGATGAATGCTCTGAGCTCAAGAAGGACATTGATGACCTGGAACTTACCTTGGCCAAAGTGGAGAAGGAGAAACATGCCACTGAGAACAAGGTTCATGAACATTCATTTTGGCCAACATGTCAAGTGATAATAGAATAATAATTAATTTTAACTGGAAATTTTAATTTCCATATTTAGGTAAAGAACCTGACTGAGGAGATGGCCTCTCAGGATGAGAGCATTGCTAAGCTGACTAAGGAGAAGAAAGCCTTTCAAGAGTCACATCAGCAGACTCTTGATGACCTGCAGGCTGAGGAGGACAAAGTCAACACTCTTACGAAGTCCAAGACCAAACTGGAGCAACAAGTGGATGATGTGAGCTCATGAATATGCTATGGAGTGTTCAATAATAACTGATGCTTGCTGTTAATGTTTTGTATTATGTGTTATTTAGCTTGAAGGTTCTCTGGAGCAAGAGAAGAAGCTCCGCATGGACCTTGAGAGAGCCAAGAGGAAGCTTGAGGGTGATCTCAAGCTTGCTCAGGAATCTATCATGGATCTTGAAAATGACAAGCAGCAGTCTGATGAGAAACTCAAGAAGTAATGGAGGACTTTATTTTGCCAGTTTTATAACAAATGCTCTGCATGTGTGTATGAATATGGGCAATTGGGTGTTTGACATATTATTATTCTGTTTTTCTACAATTTTCACAGAAAAGACTTTGAAACCAGTCAGCTCCTTAGCAAGATTGAGGATGAGCAATCCTTGGGTTCTCAGCTTCAGAAGAAAATCAAAGAACTTCAGGTGACACAAATACCACGTAACATTTGATGTATTTTAAAGTTTATTTCATGGGTTTTCTTTGAAGTGCAAATTTAATGTAACGTAATGTATCATCTCAAAATTCAATAGGCTCGTATTGAAGAACTGGAGGAAGAGATTGAGGCTGAACGTGCTGCTCGTGCTAAGGTTGAGAAGCAGAGAGCTGACCTCTCCAGGGAACTTGAAGAGATCAGTGAGAGACTTGAAGAGGCTGGTGGAGCCACTGCTGCCCAAATTGAAATGAACAAGAAGCGTGAAGCTGAATTCCAGAAGCTACGTCGGGACCTTGAGGAGTCTACCTTACAACATGAAGCCACTGCTGCTGCTCTCCGCAAAAAGCAGGCAGACAGTGTTGCAGAGCTGGGAGAACAAATTGACAATCTGCAGCGTGTCAAGCAGAAGCTTGAGAAGGAGAAGAGTGAATACAAGATGGAGATTGATGACCTCTCCAGCAACCTGGAAGCTGTGGCTAAGTCAAAGGTGCATAATATTGTCACTGACATATAGTAACAAGACATTAGTACTAAGGAGACATTTTTATCCAAGAAATTTATTTCATAAACTACTTACTACTTATATTGAAAAGTTTTTAATGATTTTCCACATTTTATCTTATCAATAGGGAAACTTGGAGAAGATGTGTCGTACACTTGAAGATCAGCTCAGTGAAATTAAGTCTAAGAATGATGAAAATATCCGTCAGATTAATGACATCAGTGCACATAAGGCACGTCTGCAGACAGAAAATGGTATGTATGAATTACCAATCATTTGCCAGGATGCTTTTATACATGTAAAGCATGAGTAAAACAAAATCAACAAATAATGACATTTTTCACACAAGGTGAATTTAGTCGTCAAATTGAGGAGAAGGAAGCCCTTGTCTCCCAGCTGACCAGAGGCAAGCAGGCTTTCACCCAACAGATTGAAGAGCTGAAGAGACATATTGAAGAGGAGGTTAAGGTAAGAAATTGTTTAGGTGTCCTTGAATAAAATATTATTTGCAAATTTCCAATTCAATACACCTACCAAAACTGTACTTCTACAGGCAAAGAATGCTCTTGCACACGGACTGCAATCAGCTCGCCATGACTGTGACCTTCTGAGGGAGCAGTTTGAGGAAGAGCAGGAAGCCAAGGCTGAGCTGCAACGTGGAATGTCCAAGGCCAACAGTGAGGTGGCCCAGTGGAGGAGCAAATATGAGACCGACGCTATCCAGCGCACTGAAGAGCTTGAGGAGGCCAAGTGAGTAAAATCCAAAATCACATTTCACTTCACAATTGGTGCAATGGCTCCCCCAGTGGCATGCTTTTTCTTTTTGATGACTATGTTTTTAAAGGAACATTTTTTTTTCTTTTTTTGCACCAACAGTGACCAATTTGAGCAACATGAGGTAGTATTATGAAGTTGGGTGGGATGTTATTGTTCATGTTTTCCAGGAAGGGTTTCCATTTCAGGGATTCATGCGCATCAAGAATATATCATTATTCATAATGTTCATTCATTCATTTGTTGTACACGAATCCATGGAAGTAAGTGGAAGTAAACAAGTCACCATTACTGCAGTGGCATCTCACTACTACACCCACACATTTGAACACACACTCTCCTGAGGATTTTACACTTTTTCCTTTACCTTGTTTAAAAAAAATTGACAAAAGAATAATGTTTAGGAGATAAAATGAAAATAATGTGAAGAATATATAACAAAAGTTATATGCACATACATCTAAAGTACCTTAATCCATGAGTAGGACCCACAGCCTTACATTGTCAATCCAACAATCCATATTTTCACTGTCAATAGTAGTGGTTCCTACAAAATTGTTATTGCAGCAATGGAAGCAAGAAAAAAGAAAAAAAAAGTGTATTTATATATATATATAACAATATATATAACAATATATATATATATATATATATATATATATATATTTCACAGTAGTGTAAATCAATGATTACATTTGGAAAATGTTCCACAGGAAAAAGCTGGCCCAGCGCCTTCAGGAGGCAGAGGAACAAATTGAGGCTGTGAATTCCAAGTGTGCCTCTCTGGAGAAGACCAAACAGAGACTCCAGGGTGAGGTGGAGGATCTCATGATTGATGTGGAGAGAGCGAATGCACTGGCTGCAAACCTTGACAAGAAGCAAAGGAACTTTGATAAGGTAATACATTTTACTTTGTGTTGTATTGCCAACAACAATAACAAACTTATATTTAATCAATAGTTTTAATGGTGATGAAAATAATGCTCAGTCAAATGCATGAACTGTATCCATTTCAGGTTTTAGCAGAATGGAAACAAAAGTATGAGGAGGGTCAAGCAGAGCTTGAGGGAGCTCAAAAAGAAGCACGTTCTCTGAGCACTGAGCTGTTCAAGATGAAGAACTCATATGAGGAATCTCTAGACCAGTTGGAAACCATGAAGCGCGAGAACAAGAACCTTCAACGTAGGTTTTTGCAATAGACTACCAACAACAGTTTGATTTGATTTAATATTATTAGTATTTGAAGTATGTATTTGATTTTGTACAACCTGCATTTCTTGGCTCTCCAATATCAACTATGTGCAACCCCCTACAGAGGAGATTTCAGACCTGACTGAACAGATTGGTGAGACTGGAAAAAGCATCCATGAGCTGGAGAAGGCCAAGAAGCAGGTGGAAACAGAGAAGATTGAAATCCAGACAGCACTTGAAGAAGCTGAGGTAAAGTTTCTTGGAGTGCGACCAAGCAATTGTAAATTTGTGCATTTGGTTTTGTACTGAATATTTATATATACTGTCAAATGCTATATATAATGTTCAAAAGATTAAAATATGCACCATCATTTTAAGGGAACCCTTGAACATGAAGAATCCAAGATTTTGCGTGTCCAGCTGGAGCTCAACCAGGTTAAGGGTGAGGTTGACAGGAAGCTGGCAGAAAAAGATGAGGAGATGGAGCAGATCAAGAGGAACAGCCAGAGGGTGATTGACTCCATGCAGAGCACCCTGGACTCTGAGGTCAGGAGCAGAAACGACGCTCTGAGGATCAAGAAAAAGATGGAGGGCGACCTGAATGAGATGGAGATCCAGCTCAGTCATGCCAATCGCCAGGCAGCTGAGTCCCAGAAACACCTCAGAACTATCCAAGGACAGCTCAAGGTATGTTGAAGCATCAACTTATGGTTCATGACATATGCCTACATGATGTTGTGTAGTTTAGGAAATACAATTGTGGAGCAGGGATCAATTTCAGGGGTTATGAAGGTTTACGGTTGTTTAACTGCAGTCTTCAGATGAAACATTGTGGAGAAATGGAATCTCCCTGTCAACTACCTTACTTATTACTCTTGCATTGTTACGACCCGGCTCACAGACTCATGAGTTTAGGAAACACTGATGGACAATGATTCAATGTACAGTTTTTATAGGCCAGACAGTGAATTCACATTACTATTGCCCTTGTTTTCAGGATGCCCAACTGCACCTTGATGATGCCGTCAGAGGCCAGGAAGACATGAAGGAGCAGGTTGCCATGGTGGAGCGCCGCAATGCCCTCATGCAGGCTGAGATTGAGGAGCTGAGAGCTGCTCTGGAGCAGACAGAGAGAGGCCGCAAAGTGGCTGAGCAGGAGCTGGTGGATGCTAGCGAGCGTGTGGGACTGCTTCACTCTCAGGTTTGTCAGTCATTTACTTGGGAAAATGTGCTCTGTGAACAGCAACATGCTGAAAGTTTGCACGTCAAGTCACATTCAATTGCATGTATCAGGCAAATTCTTGGGATTGGGATTGAGAAACGCAGTGAAAAGTATACTGCTGAATTAAATTTTATTTTGTACTAATGTCAGATGTTCCTTATGGTGTCTCTCATTTATTGATTTATTTGTTTTTGTCTGATATGCAGAATACCAGTCTTCTGAACACTAAGAAGAAGCTTGAGTCTGACCTGGTCCAGATCCAGAGTGAGGTGGACGACACTATTCAGGAAGCAAGAAATGCTGAGGAGAAGGCCAAGAAGGCTATCACCGATGTGAGTTTAAATGTCTTTCTCTCATTCCCTTTCTTCCTACAATACATCGTTGTTACTGCAGACGCACAGCTAATGGATTTGGATTAATATAATTCGTACATTTTTAATTACATCTGGTCCTGTGAGTAATGACACAGGACTGCAGCTGACAGAAGGATGATGTTGTAATGGGTGAACTCTGGTCATTCCTAGGCTGCCATGATGGCTGAGGAGCTGAAAAAGGAGCAGGACACCAGCGCTCACCTGGAGAGGATGAAGAAGAACTTGGAGGTGACAGTGAAGGACTTGCAGCACCGTCTGGATGAGGCTGAGAACCTTGCCATGAAGGGTGGCAAGAAGCAGCTGCAGAAGCTGGAGTCCAGGGTATGTTAAGTTTTTCCTGGTCGTGGAAAGAGAATCTTTCATCTGTGTACCTTCTCATTTAGCTCCCATTTAAATTCTGACTGGCTCAAGCTGAAAAATTTCCACTCTGGACTATAATGTGTCACAGGTGCGTGAGCTGGAGTCTGAGGTTGAGGGTGAGCAGAGACGTGGAGCTGATGCCGTCAAGGGGGTCCGCAAATACGAGAGGAGGGTGAAGGAGCTGACTTATCAGGTACATTGTACATTCCAGGAATATATCCTGGACCCTGACCATAATTTCCTGATGACTCAGTGCTGAGGACTATGCTCAGGATATCAGACAATACTCCTAAAAAGGTGGTTGATAACTAATTCACAGTTTCACAAGCTGTTGCTGCACAATCATCCATCCTTATGTGCTGCAGTGCTGCTCTTACATATTTAAGGGACAATCCTGCAAACACAAGTTCTCCTCTATGCTATCTTTTTCTTCCCTGACTTTCTTTTATCTCCCCAGACGGAGGAGGATAAGAAGAATGTGAACAGACTGCAGGATTTGGTGGACAAGCTGCAGCTCAAAGTCAAGGCCTACAAGAGACAGGCTGAGGAGGCTGTAAGTAAAGCATGCTAATATCAAGCTTTGATGTGCAATAATATGGCAGAATAAATGATGATATAAAAAAAACAGTGTGGAATATTTAAACTGAGAGGATGACAGGTTCTTCTCTTTTTTTGCCCTGTGCTCTTTCCAATGCAGATTCATAAATTGTATTAATTCTGATGAGTGTGTTTGTTGAGTTTTTCAGCTGTTTTATGACAGCTGGCTTATGAAACCATTTGACCCACAGGGATGGTGAAGAATTACAACTAAAGAAAACTAATAATATATTGTTATGAGCAAAATGATATCAGAGAATACTTTGGTTGTTTTGCTTCTTTGTTGATCAGGTTATTGAGGCACCCGGTGTTAAAAATTCTGATTACTGGCTTGTATACATCAGAACAAATTTAACTGTGCCCTGAGGGATTTTGATGACTTACTCTAATAAACATTTTACACTCTAATTCATCACACTCCAGCTAACCTAACAGGAGAACTGTTTCATACATTTATGCATTTTCTACCTTGTACATCCTACAACAGGAGGAGCAGGCAAACACTCACCTGTCCAGGTTCAGGAAGGTACAGCATGAGCTGGAGGAGGCACAGGAGAGAGCAGACATCGCCGAGTCCCAGGTCAACAAACTCAGGGCCAAGAGCCGTGATGCTGGAAAGGTAATTTGTTTGGAAACAGTTTATTCATAATGGAAATTATTAGTGTCCAAGTCTGAATCCGTATTGATGAAGCAGCAGAAAACAAAGACCAGTTCACTACTTAAGTCATAATAAAGTTAATGTTGCATGCTAGATCAGCAGTCCTTTTCCGAGTTTGTTTTTTTTCTCTTTTTCTTTTTTGCATTTAGAGCAGGTGTAAACGATGTATTACTGTAAGCGTTTCTCCTTTTTGCTGCCCTGGTCCTTTGACACTGGCAAATTTGAATGTGTTTTTCATTTCTTCCCCACAGGGAGGTGAGGCTGCTGAATAAAGAGACCACATCTACCCAACAGTGTTCATAAAATATGAACTGACTGTTAAATGCTTTTTTCTGTAACACTTCAATAAACATTGCCTTTTTATTGACTACTCTTGTTTCCAGACGCTTCCTCTTTTATAAGACAAAGATTCAGATCCATGAAAATGCAGCTGAAATCATTTTCTCCTAGATTTTTTAAATTTGGTGGAATATCTGCATGAAGCAGCATTTTGACCCTGTTACACAGAGGCTGCATTAACCCTGACAAATTAACACGTTACAAAATTTCATTTTCATTTTTCAATATTTTATCACACAGTCATTAGTTTTGTTGCTTTTTCAGCTTTTGATGTATCACAAAAAATTAGAGAAATATTTATGCAAGTTCATAAATTACAGCACATTAGCTGTCAGGCTAACCTTGCTCACTTCCCGGTAGCCAAAGGGCCAAATTCATCCCAAAAAGTCAGTGCAGTCTGTTGTAATACTGTAACTTGAATGTAAACACAGCAGTTCTGTCGACTGTTTGTGTTAAGAGTTTTTCACATTGAACCTCCGCTGTGAAAATTGAGCCACGGCAGAGCCTGCAAAACCTGTACGGGTTGTGCAAGCTGATTATGGGATTGAGGCTTGTGTTACCTTACTTCTGATGGAGGCAGCAACAGGATCTTGACTCTCATATCCAAAATGCCATCATTGTAGCAGTAACAGGCCACAGTAAATAGCTGTGGAACTCAGAGGTAGTCATGCAAATTGCCTTCAGGCTGCGCTGTAGGAATGAACAACAGAGCAGCATCTATTTCCTCTGTATGTCAGTAGCAGGTACACACACCCACACAGACCACGACACGTAGACGATGCACAAAAACACTTAGCACACACACTGATGTGCAGACACACACACACACACACACACACACACACATGCACGGACTTGCACACGGAGAAAGAGCAGCTCAATAGGTGGTCTGACAGAAGTGGTTTATTGTGCATGAATGCTCCTTAAATTTCACTGTGTTGCATCAGCCACAGCCCACTGTGTTTTTGTTAAATTAGTTCGCCCTTGTTTCCTAGCACAAATACACTTGAAACAGCAGAGTGTGCAATGTGAATGACACTTAGGGCTCACATCTAAAGTGAGATGCAGTCATGCAAAATGTCTATATATATTTTACCTAGCCTCCTCCCCAATACAGTCATGTTCCACTCACTTTTGCATCAGGAAATCTCGGCTGTCAATTGGCTGTGCAATATGTGTAATGACTTCAAGATGCGAGATACGATGGAGCACAGGTCTGTAGATTGAAAACAGTGCATGATGCAACAATTTGGTATGGGTGTGATAGAATATTAATCACCTTTAACCTTATTGGTGCCATGCTCTGTCACATTAAGCCACAGACACTGGACCAAATAGGGTGTATTTTGTCTTGTGTGCTGTGCACCTGCCTGATAATGGTGTTTATTAGGAGCGCTGACACACACTCACACACACACGGGCACACAGAAATGAGCAGCTCATTGAAAGGCAAAAAATGTCCTGTGCACTGACTCAGGAGATGAGGTGATTAGCCAGTTAATCGGTAGCCAGGTGCAAACAAGCTAACCACTTCTCATCATTACACTACAGTGGTTTCATTAGCGAGGAAACTGGGGACGCTCGATGAATGTTTCTGGACAGCGGGGACGAATGAGTCGCTGCGTTGCATGTGAATGCACATTACAGAAAAACTGGGCAACCTTCAGTCGTTTTTTTTTCTTTCAACCAGTCTTTCACCTCTTTTGGTTTGCTTGTCCAGCAGACTGCTTTACACCTACGCATTTTTAAGGCACTAGTCCCCCTTTTTTTGTCTTCCATAAATGCAGATATTTGACACAAGAAACATACAATTGTGGAACATATGAAACAGGGAGGAACTTGCATGAATTACCAACTGATGTGTCTACATTAACTGCATGCAGATATGGTTGTCTGACCAGTAACCCCTATGATAAATGAGCACACTGCTTTATTAAGCCTCCTGTGTACGCTCACACACCTCATATACATGTTTGTGTCTTCATTCCGTATGGATTCCTTGAAAATTGTGCTCCTGTTGTGAATTGTTGCACAAAGCATTTTGTTCTTACAGGGCGTTTAAGGAACAGCCTCGCACTGTTTCAGAGTTCAATCAGCAACTAGACGTGATCGGGTTTTAAGGTTTTTCCGAGCTGTTTTTAGAGTTACATATTCTTGAGTCATTCGAAAAGCTGAAGGTCGAGGCTGCTGGAGGAGCGGGCGCACAGCTGAGCAGATCCCAAATCCCATTCCCCAAAAGCTCGTTGCTTTCCAGACATGCACCTCACAGCTCCTCCAGCTGCACATCAGCGGCAGGGCATTCAGACCAAATCAGCTGTGGCTCTGCTGATTCACATGATCCATCTCAGGAAATCACCTGATCAACTGAGAAACTGTGGCCATGCAAAATTTTGAGCCCCGGGCACAAAGTGTTAGATGAATCAAACCCTTTGTTCTGCTGTAGGACTTTGTGATTTGTGGCCACAGACATCTTTGTCCCTTCTTTTTTTGATAACTTTTTTTTTTCTTGACAAGGAAAAAAATAGATAGATTAATTATTCTTGGGTGGTGTTATTAGTATTAGTTGATAGTTGTTGTTTTTTTCAGGAGTTGCACTGGTTTTGTCTCTGTTCTTCAAGTTGTTTCTGCTTCTGAGCAGTCTAGAGGCAAAATGTTAAAAATAAGGTTGCAGGTTGAGGCTTGATTTTATTCTGAACATCATGACGGGTGATATTTTAGACAGTTGCACTCAGCTTTTTAGTTTTTACTGGAAACAAAGGTAATGAAGGTTAAGAGAACCTCAGTTGATGTTTTCATTCATAGCTCAGTCTGGGATTTGCTCTCCAGTGACTTTATTTGTGTTGTTGTGACATTTTACTCACTTGAGGCCTTGTTAATTCATTCATTGACGATACGACGGAGAGAAATGTGTATAGGTGGGCGACCCCCTGGCAGAGGTAACAATTTATTCAGTGACTCAATATTTCAAAGGATAAAACTTGAATACAGCGTGCAAAAATGTGAATTTTGTTTTACACAACAATATGTGTAATAGGCACAATATGTGTGAATATACAGATGTGTTACTCCAACATAAATCTGTTGATTTATTTTGGTACATTTCTGCTGCTGTGATTATGTTTGAGGATTGTGAGCATCGTCGGTTTCTGATGATTGATTTTGAACTGAATGTTAATCTGTTAATCTGTTAATCAATAACTTGTCCATTCATTCTGTCAGTCACCGATCAGAAAACATACAATACAATATAATAAAAGGACCTTAAGGCCATCACACATGGCTATCATTTTGATCCTTGTATCCCATGGATCCTTAATCCTTATTTTATCCACACTGGAATTAGCAAAACAATCCTGTCCCTCTCCAGTGTGTCTCCAGACCAAAGGACAGGCAGACTAACAGAAACATAAACCTGTTCTTTCACTCGCTGTTACATAAAATACTGCAGGAGGAGGACTCGAGACGCTTTGCATAAGTCAATGGAGAGACTGTGCATGCATACAGTGCCATATACATATAGTAATGTATGGTTTTATTCAGGTCTGCAGAAGTGAAAAACTTGCTGTAAGTGAACAGCAGCGTAAATGTGTCCTCTAGTATCACTGCCACTGCAAGCGGCCAAATACTGAGCAGTTTAACACGAGCACACAGCCGCTCGCAGAGAGCGGAGCAAGTGAAAACATGACTGGGTTGCCTGCAATATTTATGATCTATTTCATAATTCAAAAATCTTTAACTCTTCATGGAGCAAATGTTGTTACTTCAAACTCATATTCCATGCTGACTTTACTCATTTAGACAACCGTGACGAGATCAAATCTGTGCAAGAGTTTAAAAAATGGATCTCTTTTGCCAATTTAGTTCATGTGAACAGTAATAATGACTGGATTGACCTGGGGGATAATGCCACTTCCCATCACATTTGATAGACAGACAGATAATTCACCAGTCAGCTGTATTTAGTCATACTCTGCATCTCAGACTTGATATTGATTGATTTATGAGGAAGTTAACACGCTAGCCTCGCTACATTCTATGAAGGAGGCTTTGAGTGTCAGCGCCGCTTTGAGGAGCAGCAGAACCTCACATGTGCCTAATGTGAGGCCTGAAACCATCTGAAAAAGTTGGAGTCAGGAGCCTCTACCCCAACAAAGCAGTCACACTGAATAAAACAAGTTTCAACATAACAAGCAAGTTTCCTGCCTACTGCAGTAGGCCTCGTGAATTGTGCCTCAAAAAAAAAAAAAAAAAAAAAAAAAAAGTCGTTTCTATCTATGCACTAAATCAAAAACTTCTTGTTCTTGGGTGTAGGTGATAGCTGGCACTGTAAATGTTTCATCATTCTTCCTGGCTCCTGTCTCAATAAATAAGAAATAAAACAATTTTTTTTCGGTCTTACAGAAATTCAATAGGCAGAATTCTGCAGCTTGC
>OMLB01016820.1:4586-24708 GCA_900302555.1 Myripristis jacobus
ACACACACACACACACACACACACACACACACACACACTTCTGACAAGACGGTGTGACAGACAACACACCATAAACAGACCTCCCTCTGTCCCGGGCAGTCCATTAACACATCTGTATAATTACCACCTGCTGTGTGAACGGGTCGCCAGGGGCAACAATAGAGTAGGGATAATTAGAGAGTGACTTCCAGACAGCCTGCCAGCTGATCACAGAAGAGCCACAGCATCCAGATGAACAACACCTGTCATCACGAAGCACTCTGGACGAGGAACAAAGACTTACCCCTGTCACTCAATTTACACTCAACCAATCACAGGAGGACTTGAGTATGGAGGACTTGAGAATGACGCACGTGCCTATCTCAAAGTTCCACTAGCACACGGGTGTCAAACCATGTGTCATGGATGGCTAAAAATATGCAGGTTTCCATTCCAGCCAAAGACTAGAGCAGGTGGCAGCGAAAGCACCTGGTTTAGACTTTCTTTGCAATGAAACCCTGCATATTTTCAGCTGTCTGTGGCACATGGCTTTACACCCATGCGCCAATGTGTGTGCGGCAAATATGCTGATGGACATACTGCTAGTGAAGATTTGTGATGGTCTTGTGACTTTCATCCTATGAGCAACATGAATGTTGTCACCAAATTTCATGGCCATCTACAAAATACATTTTGAGATATACCAATCAGGGCCTAACTACTGAAACACTGTCTGACACGGTGCCGTATAGGCCCCTGCAAACTAAAAGTACTGCAAGGGGAGCTTATAAAACGTTGCAAAATAGAATCAGAATATGGGCTTAAACTTAAAAATAAGTAATTAGATAATTATTTATGCCATGATGTAACTATGTAAATGGTGGAAAGTCAGTTTCGGGTCATGTATTTTTTTGTTTTTGTGTACCTACAGTAGTACATACTTTTAATATTCTCATCTCCATGAATTTTGCACTGCAACTTTGTTCTTTTTGCTGGAGTCCCACTAGTGGGAAGACTTAGAGGGCCCTATCCTACACTTGGAGCAAAAGAGCACCAAGAACAACATAAATGTTTTTGTTAGCTTCCAACCTGCGCAGTTGTCATTTTCCCTCACCCATGGGCATGATGGTCTTCAAATGAGGTGTGGTCAGATGCATTGCTGGCACACTGCTAACTTGGGGAAGTTGAAAGTGATTGGGTGACTGACCAACAAAAAACACCTCTGAAATCAATGGCGCAGTTTTCATTGTTATTTCAGTAATGCCCTGCTACACAGGTGGGTGCCAACGCACGTACACTCTGCTTGCTATGCACACCGGGATGCCTTTATGCACACGCATGCCTTGTTACTCACACAAGGATGCCTGCCTAACCTTAGGGAGCTTGCTGTTGCCATAGATGATCTACTCATGTGTGTTTACTTCGGGTACGAGCAAATCAATTTTCTCTGCAGAGAAGTCTTTCTTCTTACCTGGCAAATGTTCCATTACAATAGTAATACCCCTACGTGTGAGCACACCTGTCTTTTAAAAGCAATGAGAGATAGCACTCTTATTGGTTTACTGCATGTCACACCCAAAACACCACTCTTTTGAACTATGTGCCTGGTGCAATGACCATTTTTTCCCACTGTTAAAATAGCAAAAGTAGACTTGGACAAGCCATAACACACTTGCTCCATGCTCTGCCGTTCTGTTAATAATTATCATTAGGTGCAATATTCCAGTGGGAGGCATATGGTGTACTCTCTGCCATAGGCTAGGTTTTGGTGAAACACTGCCACTGCCTTCTATGGTGTCTGTGGCTCTCCAGTGGTTAAGCACTACAAGTGCTGACCACAGTCATTATTGATGATATTTAGAGGATATTTACACTTATTTACAAGAACTACCAGCATCCACCTTCCCTGACTTTTTCTTTACCCATTAGGAGTTGCCAAAATACATTTAGAACAAGGTTAAAACACCTTTTTGCTTAGTGAGCGCTTAGCCAAACCTGCAGTTCTCATTCAAAACAGCAGATGGCGCAGTGATCACTTGCGTCCTCAAGTCATTTACTTCACACTTATTTTGTAGGCCTACTGGTGCTATTATTGTTAATTTTTTTGGTTATTTTATTGTTAATATTATCATTAACAATGATATTGATAATAAAAAATAATACATATATTGGACTCAGAGAGAGGCATAATAAATAATAATAAATCTTTAGCCTATTTCAAAATGAAAAAGCAAAATTAACTTCTTAAACTTTTAGCTACCTTACATTTCTTCTTAGGTAGCTGCAAAGTTAGAAATAAAAATTCTTTCCCATATTGTAGGACAATGGCACAGATATATCCTGTATATTCTGGTTGCAACGCTTCGATGAAAGTTACGCCACGCTTATATTAAGTGAAATATGCAAAGCCAAAATGCCATTGTTTTATGGCTGCAGCATTACAACAGTTAGAAAATATCTAGATGTCTCGTGCATAATTGTATACACATTGCCATGTAATTCAGCAGGACATATTTGGTATTTTTGGAAACCTTGGAATCTCTACTAGAATTTACAATAACGTTCTGTGACTTCAAACAGAGCACAATGTGGAGGTGGCCACGCAGCCATGACAAACCCGCCAAAGGTACTGGCAGGGTAGAAGTGGATAATTTACACACAGTGAGCGCAAAATCATGGTTAAGTTGTGTCTCAATTGAGCTGAATTTGACACAGTATATATCATGTAGTACCATGGATAAGCAGGTCCCTGTCTCCAGTCAAGCCTCCTGTTCAAGAGCTATTAGCTAAATGAAGAGAGCTTACTCACCACTGATGGCATGATGGGTCTAGACAGGGCTGCTTTCTTTAGAAAACTATGAGTCTGTCTCTGAAGGATTAGCCTTTGTAAATATGACATGTAGCACCTGCTAGCATACATTATTCACTGTGTATATACATATACGTGTGTGTGTGTGTGTGTGTGTGTGTGTGTGTGTATTTAGCTCGGGTTCCATTATAAACACTGAAAACTGTGAGTCAGCCTCTGCGCACTTAAAATTGCTACCTTCCACTGTAACAAGGCATCCGTCTTTATTTAGAACCACCATCAAATCAGCGCTTTCAACAACATGACATGTGTAACCAACAGGAGGTAGAGAGAAGGAGGAAGGGAAGCATGGAGAGACAGGAGCTGTTGAGTTTTTGATCCAGTCTCCAGAGAATCCTGAGGTTTGCAAGACTGTAAAAAATACAAAAGAATGTGCACAAACACATTACTGTGCTCTCGTCTTTCCATCCGCATTCCCAATCCCCTCCAAAATCATAGTAATTCATCGTAATTGTAAGCCTCATTCCCCTTGCCCTCAGAGTGCGCGCCTGCTGCTGTTGGCATGCATGACTAACAAATTAAAATACTTTCTCCCATCCAAGGAAACAAGTCAAAGGACAGAACCATGTTCCTGCAGGTAGCCAGGATGGTTAATGGCTGCTTGCTCTGTTTTTACTCCCCTAATTCCTCTGATGGATGCACTGCACACTGAGGAATGGAGAGAGAGAAAAGGAGCCACCGACAGAAGAGCAAGTAAAGATATATTTGGCTTGCATTCATTATGTCTTGGACACACATGAACCAGTACATTTACTGTTCCTCCTCATTATGTTGTATTTCTTGCTCTTTTCTTTCTTTTCCCTTGCACTCTCTCCAGTTCATACAGTATGGACAACCGTGTGAAATTATTTCAAGTGCTTTGCAATTCACCCAGTCCAAGCTTTTGGAGGGATACTGGGAAAGGTAAAGGTCAGGGAAATGAACAGCATATTCTGCTGAAACTCTCAGTCAGTGAGAATGACTGGTGCCTATATTAAAACCAGATTGAACCCCATGGGAAGAAAAGAAGATAACACTGCAATGGGCAGGAATTTATTTCAGCCTTCAGCACCATATGTGATGGGTGAGAAAGTAAGAGAAAGGGAGAGAGAGATACAGGGCAAGAGAAAGAGTGGGTATTGGATGGAAAGACAGACAGAGGGGGTTAGGGGAAGAGAGGGAGACAGAAATAGAGGTGAGACCAGTCAGAAAATTGAGAAAACGACAGTGAGTGCCTGCCAGAGAGGGATGAGCTGAAGGAGTGGGATAAATGGAGAAAGTAGAGCACAATGTGGAGGTGGCAGAGCATGAATTGATAGAAAAAGCAATAGAATGAAACAGAATGAGAGGAAAGTGAGGAGAAAAGTGCAGCAAATGAGTGACAAAGTCAGTGGTGGATCACGGGCAGAGCACAACACCAGCTAGAGAGAATGAGGGAACAGTTTAGAGACACCGCTCTGCTGAAAGGACAGGGATCTGGAGCAAGAAACAAGAAGAGGATGAGGGAGAGAAAGACAAAGAAAGAGAGATGGCTGAATAAAATGTTCCTTCCATTGCTACTGTTAGTCCATTATTGATGCGTGCTAGTTTTACTCAGATCAGTCCTTGCTGCTTGCTGCTTATCAAGGAAGCGATGCACATTTCCTAGCAACTTTTTCTGATTATGGCTGACAATGCCTCCCTAACCTGTGTGGCAATTTGTGATCAATTTGTGAAGCGACCCAAGGCAACCAGTGACTCCAGTGTACACAATGAAAATCACCACTTAATGAAATACTGTCATACACAATGCCAGTGTGATAAAATACATTGTGGAAAAATGGTACACATAAATTGACTGAAAAGAACATATTTTCTCAGAGGGCTTTTTTGAAAAATATCTACAAATCCCAAGATACAGTGTTCATACATGATATTTACCACAAGACATAAATAATCACCCAGTCACCCCCCACCCATTATTGAAATTATTAATCATTTCAATAATTTATCAAGTAAATATAACAAATAGCTGCTACTTACAGCTTTACACATGCTATAGGATTTGCTTACTTTTCTCCATTTCATACCATTATAAAATAAATAGCCTACTTTGTCTCTTTTTGGCCTCTGGTCAGAAATTAATAAGCAGTTTTAAAATTAAGTTTTTTGCTCTGGTAGCTTGTGATTGGTTTTTGTCATCATTTTTAACCTTTTATCAACAAAATGATTAGTTGATTTATTAAAAAAAACAAAACAAAAAAAACAACAACGATAGATTAATCAGCAACAATGACAATGAACGCCAGCCATGCTATCCATGTCAATTTAAAAGGCACTAACAGGATAGCTCAATTCCATTGCTGTACTTTTTTAGTTTTCTTTTTTCATGAAATCAGAGCAGACATTTCCTACAAGGTAATTTTATTCCCTGTATCGGGCACTTCCAGGTTCACCTAATAGGGCCTGATAGAATCAGTGCCTGGACAATCAGCAAGGTGCTCCCTGCTGCTACATCGACTCATGTCCCCCATCCTTCTCCCCCTGCACCAACTGATGAAACAACAGACATACCTGCCCAATTAGACCCCCTGCTACTATCTGAGAGAAGAGGGGTGAGGATGAGGCAGGGAGAAATTGAGTCAGGGAGAGATTGGATAAGAAGCTAAGTCACAATTGAGAATCAATTCAGCCAGTGAGCGTAATCAGTGCAAGGCTTCAGGGTGTGTAGATGGGACACGGCCGGGACAAAGAGTTAGATAAGGTTTGTTTGTCTGCAGTCTAAACAAACAGAAAAAGATGCTCCAACACCTTACAACTTAATATACATATTTTATAATATTTGATTGTATATTTTATTTGACTTCTAAGTACTTTTGTTTGATGCATATGAAAGATACAGCTCTGAGGGTAAGAGTATTTATTTTATTTTATTTTATTTCATTTTCATCAGGTTGTGAGAACGTGTTTGTGTGAGTGGTGTAGTTTTTTGCAAGTGTGACTCTGAGACTTAGTCACAATTGTTTGTGTGTGTGTGTGTGTCACTCATTCATGTGTGTAGATACAGAGCCTAGTCTCTGTTAAATACATGAAAGAAAAACATTTTGACAGATTTAGCTCAAGGCCTAGGAGGGGTACTTTAGATGTCACCAGAACTCTTTTCACTGCAGGGAGAAAGTAAGGGGTGGTTTGTCATTGCTTAAAGCAAGCAAGGCAGTAGAGAAGGAAAAAAGACAATTTATGTATTCTTGTCTGTCTTCCTGTTCACTTTTCTATCTGTATATCTCTCTATGCATCTAACTAGGTTTTGTGAACATTTTGAATCTAACTACATATCCTGTTATGAGAGAGTTGGTGTATGGGCATAGCAGGCAGTGTTACCATCATGGGCCAGAGGATGGCAGCATAAGGGCAACTGCAGGAAAGAGTCAGCGTTGTCTGAGAATGTTTTAATTGTTCAAAGAAGCCTTGATCCTTAGTTGTACGGCTTTACAAGGAAGCAAAATGGTCATGTGAACACATGATGACTTCTTTACCCTCATCCTCCTCTTCTCTCTCTTTTTCCTAGAAAGTTCAACAAACTGCTTAACAGACACCAAATCAATATTAAGTCTTTCCTCTGTCTGACCCTTTGTGTCTCCTAAGAGCTCTCTATTTCTCTGTTCCTTTTGGATCTTCCTTAATAGTACATAGAGGTATAGTGCATAGACGGTATGCAGAGAGAAGCAAGTCATACAACAGACATAATACAAACACATTTGTACATGCACACACATGAGCACAAACACAAACACAGCAGGCAACCACAGTCTTCACAGGCCCTGGCAACACTATTTCCTCTGTTTATAAGCACAAAGTCCAGCCTTCCACAATTTATCAAGCTGCAGTAGTTTTATGTGTCTACTTTATGTGTGTGGCTCCTAAAGCCAGCTGCATCAGTTCATAAAACACACTTTATTCTCACTCTGCAGGTGGTCCAGCGCCAGCAGGCTCTACTCTGTTTTGTTTTTATTGTTTGTTTTTTTTTTTGTTTTTTTGTTTTTTTACCACATGTTAAGACATGCAATTATGTTCATATGGAGTGTAAATGAGGTTCTGGAGTAGTGAGGATGGCTGTTGTGTGACAATAAGCAGATGACTTCAATTAATCTATATCTATATCTATACACACACACACACACACACACACACATATGTATATATATATATACATATATACATTAGCTCACCTGCAATGCTATCAGAAAGGTAGAAATTTTAAACACTGTTGGGGAATTGTTTATGAGAGACTGAATCCTGGCTGCGGATGGCTCTGCTAGCCCAACGAGTACTGTTTACAGTTCACCTCCAGGTCGTCATCTCCCCACGCATTACTTATTGATGGAAATATGCACTGTTAATTGCTAATTAGCTATAAATTGATGACTCGCAGCAGAATTTTTCGCTTCATTAAGTAGCTGTTTATATCTATTGAATAAAACATGGCAGAAAGCAGATCAGATTGAAATTAGAGCAAGATGATAGACAGAGTACTGCATTGTGTTTATCTGTGTGTGTGTGCGTGTATGAGAGAGAGAGGGAGAGAGAGATAGAGAGAGCGAGTTGAAGTTACTAAGTGAGAGAGTGCTTGACTCAGTGTGTGTAAATGTGCCTGCACAGGTGGTTTGTGTGGGAGTGTGTCACCTTAATTGAAGTATGTCGAAAGACTATGCGGTGTGACATGCAGCGTGGAGACACACTGAAGAAGAACTGAAAAAGAACTGAAGAATGGTGCATGGAATTTCAACCTAAAAAAAAAAGCCCTAGATGTGTGGTCTGTACATATGCGCATCAAAGGGCCAAATCCTCAAACTCAACATCTGAAGTAAATGCGCTTCAGAGTGACATGTGTCCATCTGGAGACCAGAGCAGTCTGCTGTATGAGGCATTGATCTTTATCCATCAAACTCTGTACTTACCTACTTGCACAGACAGGGGAGGGGGCAGGGAAATATTGGACTCTCCACCTCCCCGTCCCCCCAAGGGGTGCAAGTTGTCTATACAAGTAGGTAAGTAAGGAGGGGGCAACAAGATTGAGGGCAACAGGATTTTTAACTGACTTTCATTCATTCTCTCTCCCTAATGTTAGCCATAGCCAACTTACACCTAACATTAACCTTAACCCTAACCAAATGAAAACCCAAAATGTAAAAAAGTCTATTCTCCTTTTAGAAAAAAAAATCGCTACACCCACACTGTTGTGTTACGCGTCCTGTCACGCCAGCATGTTATGTACATGTACACACTGGGGCAGTATGTCACCTTTGTTTGGTTCAGTGTGAAAAAAACAACAAAGGCAATATAATGATGGGTGTTCATTATGGTAGCATAGCTGGATCTCTCTCTCTCTCTCTCTCTCACACACACACACACACTGATAGATACAGAACTAAAACAGGGCAAAATAATCAGAGATGGAGTGAGAGAATGCATACAACACACTCACAGTACTCACGGTGACTCTGAAAGGTGTGGCAGCAGCGGCGGATGCAGGCTCCATTGTGGGTGTGGTCTTATCTGAGGAGGTGCCTGGCATGCTGCGTCGGCGCCCTGCCCTTTCTGGAGGAGACTCTGCAAACACAGAATAACCCAAAGCTGGTGTTTAAAATGTGATAAATACATATCAGGTCCAAAAATGTCTCTTCCTTTAGATCAGGCGTAGAAAAGCAAGTACGAGGGAGAAGTGTCAGTAGGTTTTCATCCCAGCCAAAGACTACTGCACTCATTAATACAAGCCCAACCTGTGAGGGGGAACTCAGTTCAATCACCTGCTGTTGTGTTTGGCTGGAGCAAAAACCTGCACACACTTGCCCATTCCCTCACTTGACGTACAGGTATTATGTCAGCCTGTTTTCATATCAAATTCTGTCAAAGTGACAAGAAGCAATACATTGCAATATTGTGCTCAGTTTTGTATTTGAAAACACACTGGGTTAGCACAGTGCAAAGTACAGGTGTGGAAACTGGGGTGGGATGGATAAATGCATACATTTCGACTGTCTTTCAGTTCAGTTGCAAACGCCTGTGATGCAAATGACATTTTCTGATGTGAGTTTTGATTTTTATCAAAGGTTTTGCTTATTCAACCACAACCAAAGCATGAGGCATTATTTTTATTTACCTAACCTTTACAGAAGTTTATTTAGAGCAGTGATATATAGCTGGCAATGCATTTATATGGTACAAAGCAGCAGTGCAGAAGGTTTTTGTAAGATTCAAACAAACACTGCATGACAACATGTCGGGTATGTAAAAACAAATTGGTGGACTGCATGTCACTTTGAGACAGTTTCTTTTTTTTTTTTTTACCTAAAGTTCCCTTTGATTTATACCAGCAGAATAAGATAAAATACTGGAGTATATGAGCACATCATTCACTCCATCCAAAATGAATTAGTCAGTCAATTCACGTGGCAAAGCACTGTTGTTTTTTTTCTTCCACCTTGTGTCTGTGTCTTAAGCTTTGTCTATGCCTTGGCACAGTGCAGCAAAGCATGGAGGAAGGAGTTCTTTTGAATCAAAGGCCGCGTGTGTGTGTGTGTGTGTGCGTATGTGTGTGTGTGTGTGTGTGTGTGTGTGTAGACAGCAGATCTGGACAAGTCCAAGAGGAATGTGAGTGATGCTAAGCATGCATGTCTCCACAGATCTCAAGATAGCCATCACAGATTGCTGGCTCCCAGGTACACGGCAAAGACAATCACCATGTTAGACAGTTGATGAACTAAAATAACCCTTATTCTTGAATGGCAAATTGTTCAGGTGGTGACACTCTGTACATAAATTGCATCCTTAATTATATGCCAGTTTGATATGACACCTTTCTCCAGCTGTTTTGCTAGTGGATTCCCATAAAGAAATCAGCATTTTTTTCATCAGAGTGCCTCATCAAAACATTTCTCATCTGGGTCATGTGTAGTACAAAATACAGTATGTTTACCTATGTGAGACAGGCCTTTAAAATCGTGTCACTGTCAACAGGCTCATGTGCAGCACAGGTCTTTACATGACAAAATTTCACCATTTTGTTCATAAACTCAATGAGGCTGTTAGAGGATTTGAAAGAGATCTATTATGGCTACAACACTGGTAATGAATTAGTTGAAAGTGTGTGTGGGAGTCTGGCTCTAATGAGGATGAAACTGTATTATGAAACAAATCTTCCCTCTCAACACACAAAACATAAAGAGCCAAAAACAGATATAAACAGAGAGAAACATAAAGAGACACGGATAAAGACAAGAAAGAGACAATATGACAGAGAACAAGATGATAAAAAAGAGAGAACAAGGTGGAGTGCAGAAAGACTATACTAAACTGGAAATGGGTGGGACATTCAATATATTGGAAGGAGCTTTGTTTTAGACTTAAACGTTAAATTCCCCCATATTCTTAGTGATTTGCTGCCATTGTTAGTTTGATATTAAATCTTGTGGTTTTGCAATGACCTATCAATAACAAGAAAGACTAAAAATAGATGTTTCCTGAAGCTGTATTTGACAAACAAGATGTTACATAATAATAAAAACAGGCTTTTATTTATGCAGCCATAATCAATTAGAATAATCAGACTTTTTCACTCAGCCACTAAATGTGTATAAACAAACACCTCTCTCTCTCTCTCTCTCTCTCTCTCTCTCTGTGTGTCACAGGTAGTGACATCACTCACAGACTGACTGGAGAACACACACAAACCCCATTTGATGGTGAATATGATTTCTTCATGATTACAGGCAAAAATCGGAATCAGCAAATATTCCTAACTCAATAATCAATTAAATTACTTGTGCTTTGCCAAATATGGTATTAGAACAAACACACACACATACACACACACACAGACACAGACACACACATGGTGGATGTCAGTGTTTGTCAGCCCTATCCTGTCTATTAGTTAGTCAAGCTGAGCTGTGCTAAATTGGCTGTCTGCTGTTTAACGGGCCTGTTGACTCAATTAGTACACACTGTAATTGAAGAAGGAGCGAAGGAATCACACATGCCGCTGTGGAAGACAGGCAGGCGGGCAAAGCACTGGCTCACATCCCAACCCACACAATTTTCAACCTAACACAAACATAAACATGGTCCACAACAACAAACATGAGACAAACACGGTAGGATCTGACATGAAACAGACACCTTATGCAGCAAAACAAATCTCTATAAATAAGACCTGAACCATCTGCAGCTTCTGGGCGGCTGATCTATTGCTCTGCAGAATCAGACATCTACAATCGAATTAGGTAGATTTAGGATTTTGAAATAGCTGAGCCCGAATGTCAATGAGGTGAAAGAAAGAACATGACAGAAAAACTGACGGACTTTGGAGCAAAGTCAAATTTTGTTTTAGATTACCCTGAACTCATATGCCTACATTGCAAAAAAGTCTGCATTGCAATGAGTCATTTAGTCTCAAATTCAAGTGTTCATTTTGATGATCAGACTTGTGTCTGAGGGCTGTGGGCTGATCTGCCTTGTTTCAGCATATTTATGCTTATTCCCAGAAAAATTCCTGGAATGACTGAAACTGCAGTGGAAACAAGTGGCATTATCTCATCTCACTGGCAGTGTTTTACCAATGAGAAAAAAAACCCAAAAACAAAACAAAACAAGATCTTTAACAAAAAATATGAAACTCAATGACTACAAAGCAGAGTTTTTGCAGTGCACCCAATTATAATATCAGTTCCAGAGGAAATCCTTTATAGTTTTGCTACTTGGAACAACTCACAAAATTTCAACCTTCATCGCAGTAACTAAGTATAAAGCTTTTTTGAGAGATTTGGTTGCTTCATCAATTGGACTATGTGACTACTCTTGCTTTTTGTGGGATGTCTATCTGTTGTTTTACTGTCTTTATATTCTTGTATCTAATTCTATCTTTGTGTTGTACTATGCTCTTTGTTTTCTGTTGTGTTGGCCAGGTCTCCCCTGCAGAAGAGATTCTGAATCTAAAATGGATCTCATAGTAATATTCATTAACAAAATGTTAGAAGGTCATGGAGCTCTGGTGGTGGTTGATGTGCTGTGGTGGCTGCTGGGTTACAGGAGGTCATGGTGACACATAAAATGCATCATTGACACCTTTCCTGGGTTCATGGCAGGGTGACTTAACTATTGCTAGCTCACAACAGATATTTCATGCAGTTCCACAAAGGCAACATGCTGCAGTACATACAAATTAGTGGGAGTGTATACAGTGATCATCTGATGTGAGATACCAGAGAATTTATGTCGGCAGTTGACAAGTCCATTGTGAAGGTGGTTGTAAATATTTCAGAGCCACTGAAATGACTTGCAGAATACTAAAATAGTTTAATGATTTTTCAGTAAATCAGATGGGTCTCATGGGTATTGAGATTTTCCATTTTACCGTCATTTTTTCCTCTTTTCTCTGAGTATGTGTGTTTGTTTGTTCCCAAATCCAAATATTATATTCAGCAAAGCACAAATATGAATATTTGTTCATTCTGATTTTTGCCTATAATTGTGCTTAATTATATCATTAATCATTATAACTATTATTCTGGTCTCATGTGAAGGACACATTCTGCATGAATGCAAAAAATTGTGTGATTCACAGCTAACACTGACTCTTTGTGGACTTGACCAGGGAGGGTAAAACTAACTGGTTGTAGTAATAACACCAGTAATTTGACCTTAATGCAATTCAGAGCACAAGAAATTACAAGGTGGAAAATACAAGCATCTTGATCTAATCCAGAGAGGATACTCTCACGACCATTTATTTGAGTTTGGCGGTGTCATGCTGGTAAGGCGATGCTCCAGAACAAATTTGTGCAAGCATTACACAGACGTCACTGAGCTGACACATCCTCCATGGCAGAGCCAAAACGGTACATACTATTAAATGAACATGACAGTTGGCAACAAGCCACATCTAATGAACAAACATAGTCTCCATAGCCCACATCGTGAAATCCTAAATGCTAACACAGGTGGAGGCTGGGGGCGGGTAGAGGTTTAAATCATGGGCTGCAAGCAACTATGCAATGGTGAGCAAGAGTGAGCAGCAAATCTATTTATATAGACAACCTAGCTGTTTAAAATTGGTTTTGGGCATATCTGATTAGAGGGCGTAAGAAAATGTGACTGAATGACTTCTGTGCCTGCTGGAACCATCTTGATGTTCCATTAATGTTGCTTAAATTACAGTAATACTGTGATGAAAGTCTCCCATGATACATTAGTGATGGGTTGTTTGGACATGTTAACACTAGGTTGGAGTTGTAAGATGTGACTTGTCAGAGTTTGCTCGTCAAAAGTTCAATACTTTTCCAGCTTAACTTTACTTTCAAGACTCAAGTATCAGCACTGGATAAAGTGAGAGAATTTTAGTACAAGATAAGAGCAATATGATTCTAGTTTATGGCAGGACACAATGTTGTTTGTGCCCCATTGCAGTATCATGGCATTATCCTGATATGGAACTCTGCATCAAAATTGGCATCTGTTATTTATGCAAATTGCTTAATCAAAATATTTTTATCAACACCCACAGCAAGAGCCTTAATTACATTACTGTGTATATGTAAACATAGTCTGTGTTTCCATCTGTGTTTCTCTAAAGTGAAAAGATGCTGTAATTTACTTGCCCTCTCTCTCACCCTTTAACAATTGCAAACCCTTGAAGTGTCTGCTGTCATCACAAGTCCATAAATTCCTTTTAGTCTGAAAATCATCTTTAAACAGAGGAATGATAAGGTCATAATGCAACCTGAATTAGGTATGGTAATGTCTGCAGGCCCAGGACTTCACTGGTTTTACCCCTAAACTCTTTATTTCTGAATGGATGGATCTCTCAACCTATACACAGATGGCCTCTTAAAGAGCACTGTCTCTCTCTTTCACACATGCATCATTTGGTGGTAAGCCAAATAATGCAAAAAAAAAAAAAAAAAAATGCTCTGCATGCTTCCACACGTTTTCACCATCTGCGTATCTCTACAAACGTGCAGAAATTTTTCTTTGCTATAACTTGTTCCGGTGCCTATTTCAGTTCTAACCACTGGCCCACAACTAATGGCACACAGACAGATGACATGGCACCCACAATTTGCTTGAACTTTTCCACAAAACCTTATAAATTTAAGACTGAAGCCTGAAGTAATTAATTTAAAAGCTGTTTTGAACTGTACAGGAAATTTTCAGACTCCTCATTGCCTTTTGGTTTCAAAGCAATCACAGTTAGATCTTCTATACATGGATCCACACTAAAGTTGGAGAATGAGTCCATCTCAGTTGTATGGGTGGGTTTAGGCTGGAGTCAGGGGGAGCAAACACTATCTGGCAAGCAATGTTCTACTTGTAAGGTCAGTCAGAGGGCACACAGACAGCAGCTGTTGTTTGGAAAGGTGAGGAATCTGTGAGCCACCGATTTTGAGGGCCTTTAGACCATCTGCTATATTGGCCTCCTTTCCAATTTACCTCCATTCTATATATTCATTTCCTCATCCTCTATCCCCTTCACTTCTTCCATTATATTCTATACCTTTGCCGCCACCTCTGTATCATCATTCTCACCATTATAATTATCTTGCCCCTTACTCCTACTGTGATACATTCTCCTTTACCACTCGCCTTGTGCTCTCCTATCCATTTTCTCTTCAACCCTAAATCTCTGAATCTTTTATTACCTTATCATCACAGAGTTGTAACATCTGTGCCTTCACTCCTCCTTCCCCAAATCTAGTCTCTGATTGTCATCCACCTTCAACTTTTTATTTCACCTCACTTCTTCTTCCTCTACAATTTCAGATACCCTAAAATGCTGTACCGTCACCTCTCCATCTTCTCCTCATATCATCCATCCACAAATAGAGACATCTCTCCTTTGTGGCTCCTTCTTCCTCACAGTTACTTAATAGGATCCAGAAAGTGCCAATGGGAGCCCTGGGGGGATCTAAAACTGAATCGACTAGATGGCAGTCACCTGGCTCTGTGTGTGTGTGCGCACGTGCGCGCACGTGTGTATGTGTGTATCCTGGTCTGGCTGACAGAGATAAGGGCAGTGCAGCCTGTGAGTGAATGGATCTCTATGTGAACATCAAACAGCAGGAATGAAAACACTGGCCACCAATGACAAACTGATAAACTACTGCTGGTCACTGGCATGCAGAGAATTAGACATCCTAACTGTGTGTATGGAGGTTTGCATGCTACCGTGTGCATTACACAGATTCTTAGTCAGTAAGTCTACGCAGGTAACTGTGAGTGATTGAGGATGTACGCTCTGCCCTGTCAGCTATGATGTCATGTCAAACACTTTGCTCAATTATCCTCCACATTTCCCCTCCAACCCGCCCTTTTCCTTTCATCACAATCCCTGAACAAATGTCTTTAGCCAACCCCTATTGTCGCTGCCTGCCCCAAGTGACAGCTACCTTCCGACCTGGCATCAAGGACAATTTTCTTGCACTGCTGTTCCCACGGCAACGCAGGCAAACTGCCAATAAACCATCATCTTCTTAAAAGGTGGGAATGCATCATGTTGAAATGTGTTAATGCAAGTATTTTGCATTCTATCTATCTATGTATCTATCTATGCATTAAGAATTAACCTTTATTGGTGTGGGTCAGGCTGCACGTTTCCTCAGCACTTCCGAAACAGCGTTCCCCACCCCCGTCAGACCTGACCAGCCCAGGACATTCCAGCCTGGAAAAGTCTGGAGAGTGAGCAGTGAGGGTACATAGCTCCTCTTACATTCAAAAATGTAGCTGCAGCATTCAGTATTCACAGTGTCAGTTACTGTCTGTTGCTCTTGAGGTAATACACACAGGATAAAGACTTAAGCATGAATTTTTCATTCGTTTAAACTGTTGCAATAGCAGTGTACATGTGAGTGTCCCTGTGTGACTTGGTGTGTGTGCTCTGTACAAAGGTGCACAAAAGAGGCAGTATGGTGGCCCAGGCAGGTGGCACCGCATTATGATAAGAATGTTAGCATGTAGTTAATCATACATGGAGGCAAAACGGAGTGCTGATGATACCCTTTGCATAATGACTTACTTCTGGTGTGTGTGTGTGTGTGTGTATGTGTGTGTCTGTTGACCGAAGTTCTATGCTGATGTAATAAAAATGGAAAGTGAATTGCCAAAGATACAAGGACTTTGGTGAAGAAAAACCCTCTAAACTCATCAGTAACAACATCCACTTGTATTGCTTTGGTGTTTACACATTTAGAAGAAATTGGGACAAAGCTTGCTGTTGTGATCCTTGCACACAGGTCTGCTGCATTTTGCACACCAACTGCTGACTTTCCATCACTGACAGATGGCCTGATCCTACACCTCTTCATTTTAACTTGGCCCTTTCCGACATTTTCCTGGGGTTGGGTGGTGTCTGGGTTCCGATTCTTCACCCCACATCTTCCCCTTAACTTTGTAATATGTATTTTGAGCTCAGATGTGCCTTATATGTGCCTCTTCATGTCTGACATGAAAAACTCATTGGCAAATTCTTTTCTGCCTTCAGGATACATTTTTACCAACAGTCACTTGTTGTTAGGGTATGCAAGGTTGACTGCTAGGGTGTTTCCTAGTCGTTACAGGATGTGCTAGGTGATTACTAGGATGCGTCTAGGTGGTTGCTAGGTTGTGTTGGAAAGGTGGTTTTAGCTGTTTACTGGTGTGTACAAGGTGGATACCAGGGTGCTTCTAGGGGTTGCTATTGGTGTTCTTTGTATTTGTAACACATCATTACTACAGCACTGATAAGTAGTTCAAATAGCTGTACTGCTAATAGTGTGACATGCGGTTGTAGGCCTAAGTGTAGTACTAGAAATACCAGTTGCAAAAGTGATAACAGTAGAAGTAAACAATTTCGAACAGGTGAACAGCTGTCAACAATAAAACCATTTCCTAACAGTAAAAAAGTACAAAAATCAAAAAGTTCCAATCAAACTCCATAGACAGCAAAAATTGTTTTTGTTCATAAAATAAGAAAGGAAAAATCAGAATAATTATTTGTGCTAGTAAAAAAAAAAAAAAAAAAAACAATAACAAATTTACTTAATAAGAATAAATTATAGATTTGCTTCCAACATATAGCTAACAAACTCTCAACGATGCATCACATTATAGAAGCATCAGTGGGTTAACCTGCACAATAGCAGCTTGAAATTAACTTGCACTGCCTCACAAGCTACTGTAAGTATTACAATAGCAGAATAGCAGTTGTTATACTGATTTGTTGAGGCTGAAATATAATGTAAAGTAATATAAAGTAAAGAGTGCATGCATCCCTTTTAAAACAAGTCTATATCTATTCCAGTGGTACTTATGTTTCATCCAATTAGTTTCACTGTCACAACGCTCCCTTTTGGGTAGGGCGTTAAACTGTTGTCATAGTAAAATGGCAGATAATTGGCATGTACCCTGTGGCTGCCATTTTACTTGTGGTGTGAACTTAGAGATTATTATCGTCACAGACCAAAGTTACCTGAAAAACTAGTTCAACACAGTGAGACAACCAAAGAGAAAGAGAACCTGAGACCCCTCTGTACAAAATGGTTGGCTCTATGATTGGGCCTGTTTGTTAAAGATATCTTAGCAATTACTGAGTAGTCACTGGACCCTTTTCCACTGCAACATTACAAATCACTCTGACACTTCTCTAACACTAAATACTTTGAATTTTCCATTCACCAAGGGTCCAGTTCCAGTTGTTTTTGGATCCTGGAGGCAAGACTACTTTATCACTGATTAGTTACACACTGAAGCGACTGAAGGTGACCCCGTAGCCCCGTGTTTACATTCATGTTGGAGTAGAAGCTGCTGGTAATTTGAAGAAGCCAAATGGAGAAAAAACAAGTATCCATGGAGCAACAGTGTAGTCTGAGCTCACATCAGCTTTTGGTCAGAGGATGAGATTCAACAGGAGCTTGAGGGAATGAAATGAAACAAGAAGGTATAAAGGAAAATTTTGTGTTTGAAGGAACTGGGCTACAAGCATGATTCTAAAGAATCATGCTTGTAAAAAGAAGAAAAAAATGAAGAAAGAAGGGAAGAAAGAAACTGAAGCAGAATGGAAGAGGGAGAGGGAGAGAAAGAGAAAGAGAGGAAGGGCAGCATCAAACATTGAGAAATCATACACACAGAAGAAGAGAGGTCCACACTTCTGTCATCAGATGTCAGGTGTGTTCACTCAGCTGTAAGTGTTTCCCCTGAAGTCAGCTCAAACACAAATAGTAACTACAATAGACCTGGATTTATCGCTAGTGTCAGTGTCATTTGGGCTTGTTCTTTTTTTTTTTGTTGTTGTACAGCAGAAAATGTGACAATAATAACTTTTTGTCTAACCACTGGCCATTGCAGCTTACCCTTGAAGTGTGTATCTGTACAGGATAAAAGAATGAGCACAACCTGTGGCCATACAGCTAATGGACAGAAAAGCTGAATACAGCTCGGAATCCTGTTATCAATAGCATGTCTTTGCGTTTCAAGAAGCTGACTCTTTGAGGGGTAAAAAATAGCCTCAAAAGGGAATGCAGAGTTCTTGTGTTATGACAGGAGGGAAAAGAAGAAGGGAGAGTGCATTTCACCAACACTTGCACGTTGCACACACACACACACTCTCTCAGTGGGCCAGTGAAATGTGCAGCGAAAATCACAGGCTGTCAAGCATCCCAGGCTGTGTTTACTGTGTTTCTCTCTACCTGGAGGGCTATCTTCTCTCAGTCCACCCTCCCCCCTTCTTCACAAATACATCACTTTTCTGTTTTTCCTCTCAACTACAAGACAACTGGCACTTGTTTTGACTGGCTGATAGCGCGGCAAAAAGCTCTCTCTTTTGCTGGAATATAAACTGAGAATTCATGCCAATCAGAGAGCAATCTGCTTGTTAGAAGATTTATTTGTTTATTTCGGATGGCAGAGACTCATCAGGAACATATCTGACTTCTAGCTGGACAGTGATCCGTGTAATTTGAGGTCACAGCAGAGGTCCACCCAGGCAATAACAGCTACAAACAGCACACACTGCATAATAGGCAGCTAGAAGTCACCATATAGCTGACAAAATACAGATAAAACCAAAAGAATAGAAACTCTTAAAACTGTCAAGCCTAATGAATTGGTGTAAAAATGTGCTGATTTGAGCTTTGTGTGTGTGCGTGCGCAGACAATATAATGCGTTAACACTGACTGATGGACTTTTGACCTGTGAGATTCAGTATTTACTCAGTGCAGAGGTGGCAGGTGATAAAGAGGTGCTGCTGTGTCTCCTTGGAACACCTCTATGGCTGCATGACCAGGAGTGTAAAAGAATCATTTCAAATTAAAGTAACCACGAGTGCAAAACTGCAGATTCCCTCAACAGTCACTTAATTTATTGCTAACATCGACACTGTCTTGAAACCTCCTATTTAAAGCAACAACATGGAACTTTCATTTTGGGCTGACTTTGGCGGCCCCTGTGGACCGCCAAAATGAAAACTACATTTCCCATGAGCACCAGCTTGTGTCGTGAAGATCTTGATCCGGCGTTGTTTTGACAAGGACTGAAAGAAAGATGCCAACATGGCATGTAAGAAGTGAATCTTCTGTTTACATCCTGGAACATGGCTGACCACAGCAAACACTTAAAAAGATAACAAAACAGCAAAATGCAACACCTGCAGTGACGATATTTCATGCAAGGGAGGATGCAGGAAAAAACATAGCAGGCTCTGAGGCTAGTGCAATGTTAGTTTCATAACCAGTTGATTTAAAGTAACATGTATCACCTCACTTATCAAAAATGTTTGTAGAGCCGTGATGCTAGGTGTAATCAGTGTAACCAAAATGAATGAGCACAGATAAATGAGAACAAGTGAGACGACACTGTCTCACTTGTGCTACACTGACCAGGCTTTTTCCACAGACTCAGAAAATTCTGTATGAGACCATACTCAAGCGGCGTTCAGAGAGAGGGGGTCTGCTTCTTGTTTAGTTTGGCACTAGCACGCCTTTGTCTGCAGTGTGCTATGGGAAAGCAGTGATGAGGGTGGAGGAGGAGCAGAAGAGCGGGGTGCAGGAGAAGGAAGTTTGTGTTTGTGCAGAGGGCGACACAGCACCAACATTCCTACAGCTGCTGACTGAGACTCGGCAAACTTCAATAACATCCACCATCCAGAGGCAGAGATATGAAGCATACACTCTTTACGGGCAGTGTGTCACAGTGTAAGATAACATTACCAAGTGAGACAGAGCATGTCTTAATTTACTCAGGGAAATAAATCAGATATGATAGCATAGGACTCGCACAGTGTTCCACTG
>OMLB01016823.1:6870-61621 GCA_900302555.1 Myripristis jacobus
CTACACAAGCCCCTGAGCAGCCCCACACTAACCCATATCTCTGAGCTCTTAGGTGGAGCCACTCAGCTTACTAACGTCATCTGTTACAGTGGCCTCAACATTTCTCCACAGCCACTTCAACGTGCATTTGAAGAGGACTTGTATTTGCGTTGTCTCCACTTCTTTTATTGCTTTCAAGTCCTGCCTTATTTTGCACAACATAAGCTGAGCAGCGACAGTCTTTCAGAGGCCACCTTGAGTATGAGGTGCCATAACCGAGGTGAAATTACATGCTACTTTCAGCACAATATGCTGGACTTGTTTGGCTGCTGTATCACTGCAAGCAGATTATCACCAACCTGAATTTGATAATCTTCTCCAATCCCTTCCAGCTTACTCTTGTTCTCGTATATTGCTTCTTTGATATTGTGCATTTCCGAACACAAGGCGATAGCTTGGTCAACCTATTAGATATGTAGGAACATGAAAGAGAAGACATGATCAAATGTATGTCTTGCTTGAATTCGAGTTATACTTTATCAGGCATTTTTAGAGTGAAGTCTAAGACGAGCATAAGTTGGCAACTGGAGTAAAGAAGAAAATGAAAACCTCTGTGGACTCAGAATATAATTAGATTTGCGTGACCGAGCTGAATTTTCACCAGAAAAACAAGGCAACAAGAAACAGCAACATTTATACAAACTTTGAAAGTGAAATTCAAAATGTGATTCTTTATTTGACAGGATTCAAATTTCTTTTAAGGCCGTGAGTATAAATATAAATTCAGATATATTCAAATGCATTAATCTGCAGAGGCCAGTCGGGTGTCATGATGTTGTCGTTTGTGTGCTTTACCTCCTCCATGACCTGCTGTCCATTAGGCAGCTGGTTGATCAGAGTCTGGATGACCTTGAACAGTGGTTTGGGCTCTGAAGCTGCTGCCTCCTCAACTCTACAAAACAAGGCAAATGAGATGAACTCTATCTTCCCTGGCAACAAATAAAAGACTGAACAAGAAGTCAAGCCATAAAAAAAAAAAAATCAAAGCTGCATCATGAGTCTGTGTGCTTAATCATGTGATGCATTAAGCGAGTTATTCTGTTTGCCCTGCTTCAAGTCCTGTTTTCCACATGAGGCTAGAGTTCTTACTGTGGTGGCTGTGAAGTGCCCCTGAGGCGATTCATGACCAGCGTGCCCAGGATCATGGCTAGGTTGGTGCGGCCGACACCCACCTGGCAGCTGAAGAGCAGGGCGGGCAGCGGCCAGGACTCATTCTGGCCCAGAGACAAGCTGGGGCTCTCCTGGAAAACACAACACAAACACTGGCTGGAAAGCTATTTATCATTTAATGTAATCATATTTAATGCAGTAATATCAAGATATTGTTATGAGAGTTACATGACAGTTTGATCATACTTTCTGTTACCTTGCACCTCAATCTGAGCAGATATCAATACGTAGCAATATACTGCCCAGCAACAGTGTGAAGCACTTAGAGAGGTAAACACTGTGGTAATGATATCATTAAAGTGGTAAAGATGTGTCACTATCATACTTCGTACAGCCTCGCAATGCAGAAGTGTCCCAGTTTACAATGTGGTCATGAAACTGAACAACAACTGGTAATAGAAAAGGAGGAGAGATTACTAAACCCAAAAGATCCTCAACTTTATTATCGTCTTAGAATTCTGGATATATCGTGTTAGATATGGGGAAATTGTGGTTTGAACTTCAGCCCTGTTACAACCACTGAAATGGGAAGTGAAAGGACGTCCAGGAAGTTATCACTGCTCTGGCAAACATGCCTTTGCAATGCATGAAATCTTTCAGCGAGAAGACTTCAAAATAACACTGCCATAACTAAGAGCTGCAACGAGATAGAGGGAGAAAGAGAGAGGGAGAGAGTGCAGCAGAACTCAGTAAACCACTGATCCACACACGGTTTGAAAAAAATAAAAAATAAAAAAAGGAACCACTTTCCGACCACAGGGAACTGGATGGGCTGCTGCTAGGGAAGTCTATCCAAAAAAGGGCAAAACAAGACGAAAAGACGCAGCACACCCTGTGTGAGTGAAGGGAGGATAGAAACCAGACAAAACGGATGGCCCTGGCTATTCCCTACTGCCAAAAAGCGGACATAAACTGATTGCAGACTAGAGGTTTTCTGCCATATTCATAACTATTATGGTTATTGGTGATTGATAGCCCACATTGGACAAATTCAAAAGGCTATGTGTTAAAAAAAAAAGCGAATATGACCCTCCAACTACCTTTCTGAGTAAGTCCAGATGCTTTGCAATATTCCACCCGTTAATCTTTTTAATGGCACATCAAAACACTACCACAGTAAAAGTGGCAATTGCATAAACTTAATTCCCAACACAGAAAAGCTAGAGAAGTACTTTTGACTGGTAGACCAGTTGGTGAACTGGTCCCATGATCATTGTAGTAAGTGATGTTTACATGAGCTTACCCTGAGAATGTTAACAAATGCATCAAAGTCTTCCTCTAGGGGCGCTCCCTCCACTGGGAGTGGTAATCGGTAGTACCTGCAATACAAGAAAGTGGTGAACTTGGGACAAAATTATGCCTCTGTTTTGTCAATATTGGCCTTAAGTAGGTCACAAGACACTGTGCGTAAACACCAAGCTGACCTCAAGTAAGACTCAACAGCTGAGCACTTATCCCCCGGTTTTGTTGCATTTACTTAATCTCTTGTGTCTCAGACGGAAACAACAGTTCCTCCATCAGTCCTCGAGGGATGATGGGAGAGATCAAAATTGCGGGAAAAGGCCGCCGCTGTGTTCTGCTCCATTTTTCATGTTCACAACTGTGGTCTCCTCTGAAAACTGTCACCTGCATTTTGACAGTACCAACATCAAATCAACCAGCTGCCCTCCCTGGCTGTACAGAGTGAGAAACTTCAAAAGAAGTCAGACAAGGGTTTAGCGCTCTGCCTGGGGAATAATATATTCTCTTGCCCTGGAAATGTCATGAGCTACTCACGACATCTCAATAAAGCTGACTCGGCTGATCTGACTGCCAACAGGATGCCGCAATCTCTTTCGCTTTTTCTACTAAAATCAGGGCAGCCCCGCCTTTGCACAAACAAGCACCACTACTTCCGACCTGCAGTGCACATACTGCAGGGAGCAGCCACGCGCTACTCTATCTAAACTGCTGGTTGAGGTGAGAGCCACAGGGCTAATAAAGGGAACAGTGTAAACAACCTGTAGAATGGCATGGTGAACATGGGTCTCTTATAGACCTCTTCCGTCACGTGGATGTCCTCCTCACACGTGATTGTCATCTTCTGCGGCTCGTCTTTAAAGTACTCAATGTCGTTGTAGACATAGAAGACGTTTTCATTGAGCTTGGCGAAGTCATGGAGCTGTAGGATGAAGGAGGGGAAGATGGAACACATTTTAGCGTGGGTGTGCATTGTGCACGCTAAAACACTCGGCTTTGTCAGATGGGTAGAGGAAGTGGGGAAGTTGAGGAAGTGTGTGTCACCTCCTTCCTAATGGTGAGTTCCAAGCTCTCCACCAGCTCCTCCTTTTCCAGCCCATGCAGGTTTTCATGTAGGTTTTCCTTCCTCCTGGGGGTGTATGGCACAAAGTTGTCCTCCTTGTGCAGGAAAACCACTGGCTCCTCTCTTACACAGAAGAATATAACCTCCTGGTTGAAAAAAATAGGGGGAGATTGGTATGAAATAATAGCCTTTTAAAGTGGACAGCCGCTGCCTCTGTGAACTCTGCTGCTTCCAAGAGCAACTGGAAACATTTTGTTGTCATATGACGTGTACCGCAATGGGTAAGGAATTTCGAGAGGGCTGCTGTATAATTTTGTCAATTTCATTTCAATTAGGGTCAGTTTCTAGCTGCTGTAAGCAGACAGAATCATTTTCCACTGCTCGGCATGACCGTGACTTTCTGTTTGCTTAGTTCTACATCTCACCCACAGCCTAGACTGAGCACTTGACTCCTCAAATATTTACAGACAACACTACTAAAAAGAGGCCGTCGGGCAGACACCAACACGGACAAATAAGGTGTGGAGAATTTGCTTGTGACGCTGTGAATCATTTGAATCAGTTTGTGTGTCTGAAAGTCTGCCAGCATAATGAAATACTGAACAAGAAAAAAACAGTGACCTCATGGCCTTGCGCCTGGAGCCTCTGGAGGACCTGTTTGAAGCCGTTCAGGCTCGGCTGACCCATCCCATACAGGGGGTACGATCCTTTGACTTGGCGGAAGTTGGGTGCCCCGTAGCTGCCTGTGGTATTGAGCACATCTGCTTTGCTGTACACATCCTGGACCATGAAGTACTCCCCCTGTAAGCAGTGCAACTTCATCAGTGTGGCTGCTGAATGAATTTGAGATTAAGCCATTGACATTTCGACATTCAAACATTTCCCCAGCTTTCACTCAGACATTTATTAGCCTTTGTGCCTTTTTTCTTTTTGTTTTTTTGTTTTTTTACAGAGCTGTCAGGTGAAAGTGCTGAATTATTGTGCGCCAACAGAAACTGCAGGCCGACACTGACAAACCGCTGCATGCCTGAACAGCCCCATCAGAGGTGGCAGAGTAGATCAAAGCCCCGATGGGAGGGTGACAACGTTCCTTATTCAATGGCTGGCCCACATCATAAAACAGCGCATGACAATGTTCCTGAGCCGCTATGCAATTTGGACATGTGAATGTGAAAAGGGAAAAGCTGAGATAATTCCACATCTTTAGGTCTAGTGCTTTTAGTGTCAAAGATTATAGTAGTGTGTTTTTTTGTTTTTTTTTACCTGCACCAGATAGTGTTCGGGCATGCTGTCTGATATCCGACCCACTTTATAATTGGTCTTGAGGATGTCATCGTGAATCTGAAATTCTTGTCTGCAATTATACCTGAAAAACAAAACACAATCCCAAGTGAGACCCTGATGGTGAGAGAGGTCAATTCAATTATCAGCTGTTGTTTACCAGGGCTGATCCTGTATCTCCTGAACCCTGGATTGACAAATGAGATGATAACAGAGGCAAACATGGTGGTTGGAGGGTGGGGGATGTCAATACGGTGATCAAAGAGGATTAACACCCAATTGTGAGAACATGGATTCGGGGGAGGGACTTACGTGATGACAACAGGTGCCACCTTGTTGGTGATAATGGACTTGGCCTTGTTGTTGTGGATGTTGACTGTCTGAAAGGAGCTCATGCTAAGAGACTGCCTGCTGTTGGCCATCCCGTTGCCATGTACACTCTCAAGTGGCGATGCTGCGGAAACCGGTTGTGGTGCGGCACTGGCAGTTGTACCCATACTCCACAAGCAGCTGTGAATGACATCGCAGCGAACTCAGAAACAGGAAGCAAATAGACTCACACACCTACATAATAGCCTGCAAACAGTGAAGACAGACATATGAGGCGCGTGACAACACATGCAGACATTAACAGTGTTACAAACTCTTGTCTCACACTTCCATTCAGTGACCCAACTTGATAAAAATAGACAATGGCGGGGGGGAAAAAATCTGCATTGGCTACTGGCATTTTCTAAAACTTGATTAACATTTTAGAAAGATACATCTAATAAAACACACACATCTGTCTCCGTGGCATTTAAGAGACCATGCAATTCTGTAACCAGTAGCACATTTACTTTACTTAGCAACTCAAACCATGTTACACAATCAAAAAACTGAGTAGATACTAAGGCACTCATCTTATAGAAGAGTTAAAATGCCTTTATTTTATTAGCAGATCATGATTAAAACGAACACTTCAATGTTTGTGTTTGTTTTAATCATGATCTGCCCATAAAATAAAGGCATTTTAACTCTTCTATAAGATGAGTGCCTTGGTATCTTAGTTTTTTGAGTTTGATCTAGCCCTAAACCAAAGAGCACCATCTTAGCAACAAAGTCATACGTTCCAGGCAGCACTCCAACACTTTTTTTCATGTTACACAATCCTTGAAAGTGATGATTAGGGATGGGCGACAATTCTATATTATCATTTAGCATATTTCAGTGGAATCATATTGAAATCATATGATGACTTCGGAAAATCATGACAACCACTTATACTGTCTAAGCTGAAGGTATCAATCAAATTTTAATTAAAAAAAAATACAAAATTAGGTATTAAAACACTGTATGGATTTTTTTGACAGCACATCTAATGCTGCAATTCAGTTCAACAAAATATCAAAACATCAAACTGCTTGTTTAACATATAATTTTGCATACAGTCATATATATATTCAATAGTGGGCATAAAAATGAGTACGTAACATAGCTTTCAACTATATCTCCAAGTTACAATCATCATTAACTTCATATTTCTATGATTTAGCCACAGTAGGTAAAGAATTAGGCTAAAAGCGACAATATTGAAATGTTAATCACACCACTCGCCAGGGGTTTCTCACAAGCGCCCCGGCTGATTAAACAGGGCTTTGCAAAGAGCTCTGCAGATAAATAAGCAGGTCTTCCGACCCGCTAACAGCAGGACCAACGCAGCTCCTCCACATCACATACAACACACAGCCAGCCAGGAACCAACAGCCCTCTCCCACAGAGAGAAGCACACACACACACAAAATACTTGACAAAACATAGAGAAGCATGGTATGTCACCCATTTCAAACACAGACTCATACATGCACGGCAACACACACGAGCAGCAGGGAGCTAAAATGTACAGACTGAGATTACAGAGTCAATCAGACAACATCAAAGTTGATTGATGTGAGACAACCAAAGGGCAAAGCGGGGCTCTCTGTGCCCCCGCGAGCTCAAGGCACCTCTGTGTGATCTCCAGCTTTTGAATTGAGCCCACTCTCTCTCTGTGGAGAGGCTGTGTGGAGAAAAAAGTGACGGGTGAGTCACTGCAGCTCTCCCCTTTGTTGTGTCTGGGAGTGAGTGGGCAGGTCAACCTTGCACTAAGAGACCTTTTACTTCACGGGAGAGATTCTCCTCTTGTAAGCGCAACAGATAAGAAAGTATAATCTTGACTTTCAGCAGTTACTTTGTCTTCTTGAGTGCCTGATTTCAACCTACAAAGAATATCAGCCAAAATGCTCTTTAAGGCTTAACTGCAAAACTAAATGAAGTAAATCTATCAACAAGCAATAAGCATCTACTCAATAAACATTAGGAAAAACAATGGCCAAAATCAACCGCGTTAAATCAATCAAAAGCTGATCTATACAAGAATATATTCTTCTCTCCAATACTGTTCCCAGGTTTCACAAAACTAGGCTAACTTTTCTTGAATGCCATGAGTTCCAGCTACCCAGTTCTTTTTCAGTTCTTACCACATGCCGAAAGCATTTCAGTTGCCATGATGCTTTGTGACAACCAAAACAGAAAAAAAAGCCCTCCAAACTGCAACATTGCTGATCCCCAGTAAAATCTGACATCTTACGTCTTGGCAGATGAGTGACCTGAGCTTCCAGACCCTTTTCGGTGCTGTTTGTTTTCCGCCATGATCCAAATGAGTGTGTGAACTTGGCATCACATCCAAAAGGAAATGTTTCCCCTCTGACTCCCCTCTTCTACCCCCAGTCGGTGGGAAACACCCCTTGCGCAGAACTCAGAGTGCCCTGTTGCTTGGCATGGACAAACTCCTCTGGAGTCCGAACTCCCAGACAGCGTCTTCCTCCTCCTATCTGCTATCTCATGTTGGGGAATAGATTCAGGCGAGAGGCTCATGTCTCTACAAAGGAGGGGGGGGGCGAGGAAAATAGTGGTACATCTGGCAGCCAGATGGCTTAAGCTCAGCTCTCTTTCACAGGGACAGACTACGCACAACGACGGCACAATTGGCTCTTGTACTGTAAAGCAAGCAGCACAAGCGAACACTAGCAGCAGACTGAAGAATCAGTGAGTGTGTCATGTCTTCTGTACTATTTAAACAAAGTGTTGAAAATCTCTGTTGGATCGCAGTATGGTATAGGTGTACTTATTTACCTTGAAATCATATATTAGGGTCAGAGGTCAGTAATGCCTCTGTTGGGCATGTAAATGTCTTGTGTCATCCTGGTGCGATATGAAAGAAGATTTCTCTTGGGGCTGTGTCTCCTTGAGTTCTTCAGAGCTGCTTTGCATCACTCATACAGTACAGGGTATTTACATAGGAAACTCTTTTCAATCTCTGTCACTTTAAGGAAATTTAATCAGCAGGTTTCCTGTACCCTCCACCACAGTCATGCTATAATATTATAGGCTGTCCCTATGTGGCTAAGTCAAACCCTATAAAACACTCTGACACTGCATTCTCTCAGTATCCTCATCTGCACACTAGAACTTCCTGCATCTTGACTCACGCATCGCTCTTTTTTGCAGAAACTCAGGATTTACAGTCTGAGCCTAATTGACAGTTCCATTTGAAGGCTTCAGTTTACAAGTCCCCTAAGGAAAGGTGGCTCTATAAATTCTATTTCACATAGCCCTCTAAGTGAAACTGCTACTGTTCAGGTACAGCTGAATCCTCCCACTGTCTTACCTTACAGCCCACCACCCCCTTTGCAAGCGCGAGGCGCAGACACACTCTCATACGGAAATCTCTGCTGCACAGTCTGCCAGGCAGCCACACTCCCAGGCTGATTTCTGCATGGGCAGGCCTGGTCTGGCAGGCGGGCAGTTGGGGCGGAGGCCTAAGTAGAAATAGCCCTCAGTCATAAACATCCTCCTGTGGAGCCAATCAAGGCAACTCATCAGAGAGGCTGTTTATCCCACATGTCAACCAGGGAAGTACTGCACTGCTCATGAGGCCAATAAAAGACCGAGACAAACTGGGATTTCCTCTGACAGTGTGGGGCAAAACTCACCAAAAGCAGACCTATGAGAACAATGCAGCAAAATCACAGACAATAAGACAATCTTCAGGTCATCTTTGTTTTTCATCAAAGTTTTAAAGCATTGAGGCACGGCCTGATCAGATATAATTAAACGTCTATGGTACTACTGGCCTACTAGTGAACAGCTCAGCAATTACAGGCATTGATATTTAAATCACAGCAAACATGCACACCAACATACACTGATGGCTCAGAAAGAATAAGACCATGGAAACTGGAGCCTGCTGCCCCTCTGCCAGCATTGCCCCATTCAGGGCTGGCCGATTGAAATTCTGCCGGTGTCCCAACTTTGCTGTAGCAACTCCTTCAGACAAAAGGGTCTAAATGCAGACAGGAAGGAGCGTGCAGCTGCAGGATGCATCTGTTGGTGGCCCATCTAATAAGAGGAAGGATAGCGAGCACCCTCCATTCACAAGAGATGCAGGGGGTTCAAGAGAGACGGGTATCTCTTCATAACGCCAGGAGTTCTCTCAACACGATTTCCCATATTGCGACTGAAGAGCAAAAATGTGGCAACAAGGACAACGACAAAAGTCTGAAACTGGAACATGTTGTTTGCTCGGCCACATAGCTCATCTTTATTCAAGGATCATGGGTGTTGCTGGTTTCCACGGAGGCCACTCATTCAGTTTGAAAATGCTAAGCCTGTGTTGGCCCACTGGCCACATCAAAACAATTCCCTTCTCAGAAAATCACGTTAAGCTGACACAGTCAAGTTTCTAAAGTAGCAGCGAATTCATCAATAGTCTCTTTTTTGTTTCATCATTTTTTAAGTCAATCATCCGTTCGAAGGAACCTAATTTATAGACCTTGGTGAGCTCGGTACAAAGCAAATGGCGACTCAACCTCATATGTTACTAACATGCTTTGTTGTCAATCATGGCCCAGTAAAGCTTTGAATGACGGTGCAAAAACATATGTACAGATTCTTTGGCATTGCTCAACAAGTCGATTTAATGCGCAGCAATTTGCGGATTGGAATTATTCAGGCCAATGTTCATCTGCCATAACGATACAATCACACAATCACTCATCACAGGATACTAGATCACCACAGCCATAGAAAGTAACCAGTCTCACACCCCCAGGAAGAGGAAGTGTAAGCACACCTTGACAGGAAATGCTAGGTTGGACCCTTTGTAACTTCCTCCCTGCAGCTGTACACATCTTTCACCAAAGAGGTTAAGGGTTACATAGAAGTGTGACTCCACAGGACATTGCTAGTTCCTGAACCAAATATCACAGTGTTGCACGGAAATGAGCTCAGTATTTCCTCTGCACAAATCTTTTTGTCTTCCTTCAACACTTCTAAAGACCATATTATGCATTTGTCTCAACTGACATTTTTGAATTGTGTTTCTGTTTAAGAGAAAACATCCATCAGCCCATTCGCACAAGGGACTCCCGCAACAGGAAGCCATGCTATGCATTACGAAAGCATGCAACTTCCAAATCTGATCAAAATCACATCACCAAAAACAGTTTCATCACTGTAAGACAGCGCACATTAAAAGACCAAGTTCACAAAGAGACTAAAAACAACTGAGCTTTAAACAAAGTACAGCAGCAGATCTACTTGGAGCCCATGAATGAAATGAGAGAAAAAAACAAACAAACTATGCTGTTGCAGTGAAAATGACACAAATCATGTGGATAACCTTTAGCCTACTGCATTCTTGCTTTCATCAGGGCTCTATACTAAGCTGCTAAAAAGGGTGTGCAAATCTATTTTAAAACTGTGCCTGTAATTTATTTCATTTCAGGATGGCAATTTTTACCCCTATGATTTCAAGGCTGAAGTAATGTGGCTTTCATTTTTCTCAAACCCAGTGTCTGACCGCAGCATGCTGTCAGCATCATGAGGCCAAATGACAGCATTTTACTTGTCACTGCGCTCAAATACCAAGCTGCAGACACAGATTTCACACATTTTTCTTAACACCTTTGCTCTCACTTGTCATTCATTTTGAAATGCCACAGTGGTATGTGCAGCAAAATATATACTGCCTTGAAAGCTGCATTTTTTTTTTTTGAGTTGGCATGGGATGCCAGGATCTTGCCACATAAGCACTAGTCCTCTGGTAATGATATAAGAGCTGATACAAAGCTCAAACGCAAGCTTGGGCAACACAATATATAAAGAGTGTAATCTATTTAGCCAAGTGGACTATTTTAAATGACTGCTACTACTTCAAAAAAAAAAAAAAAAAAAGGAACATTACGACAGAGAGGAAAGTATCATTTTGTATTCCACAAGACATTTTGACAAGATTTTGTTCTGTAGTCTACTGCTAATCTCAAAGCTGTGATACTTCATCATAGGTATCTGAGCCAGTGTCAGCTTTTAAGCAGCAGATGTGTGCTCTATCTTTTCACATCCTTCAGATGCTGACATGTCTAGCACCATATCCCTGCGGTGCTGTAATGTATTCGCAATATAGAGAATGTACAGGATCACAGCAACAGTACCTGGCTCTCAGCTCCTCTGTACACCATCCGAGAGGTGCTCCAGGCTTTGATAGTGCGTTAAAAAAAACCACACACACACACAAGACCACCAAGATGACAGCTCTCCAGCAGCGGCACCGGTCTCAGTCTGACATCCTTCCAGCTTTCTCTCTGATCTGTGAACCGATCTGTCTCTGGCCGCTGATCCCACTATGGCAGGCGGCAGTCTCGCATCATTAACGTGTCCTTACAAAGCGAGTCCATGAAAGTGCCCTTCAGTGAGGACAGACAGGCAAGCTAACTCAGCGGGAGAAGAGAGAGACAGGGTGTGTGTGGAGTGCAGTGGGGTGGAGAGTCTCAGCTCCACATCTCAGGGACAGATGGGTGACGGCATGTTCCCCCTGTTGGCTTGTGCGTCTCTATGTCACTGTGAGTTTTTCGCACGCATGCACTCTGGGCATGAGGTGCGAGGCTACTGCGGTGGCGTGCCTGTGTTTGGTGTGTGTGTGTGTGTGCAACTGTATGTGTGTAAAGAGGATGTGGAGGCGGGCCAAGGGAGGCTTACTCATCAACCAGTTCACTATCCAATCACTATCGGAGGCTCCTGCCAACACAATGCCTCCCACACATGGCAGACCCTTTTAGAACAGTCTAAAACAGACAGTTAAAAATGAAAACTTATTACAATCGGGAATAACAATTGATGCAGGCAATTCCTCTGACAATCAGTTAAGAGAAAAACAATAGTTCACAGGTGACACCATGTAAGCCTAATTCACTGTGATGCTCTAATTACTCCATTCATTAGCAGTTAACACATGCCATGTTAAAAGGCAAATAGACTTACAGCTGGGCAAATACTTGCAATTAAGCTTGAGGTTTAGCTGCAAAGGGCTGTGCTCTACCTCTTGAGGAAGCAGCAGTCGTAACCCCGAATTAAGACCAGCTCATCATGTATAGGCTGTATACAAAATCATCCTGCAGTCTCTATAAAGCACAGACCAGAGCAAACAATGTCTAAATACCGCACATTTACTGGCATACGTGTGGAGGATGTGTAAGTCAATCTCTCATGGAGCTTCAAACACATTCTGTCAACCACCCACATCGCCGACAGCACAGCATTGCACTTAAGCCTCCAAAGGAGAAGACAAAACATCCACCGTCCCAACAACATTGCGAGCTTATCGGCTAAGTGGCTACCTTGCATGGGAGTGTTTTCGTACAAAAGTATGTTTAATCAGCGATCTGTCACAAGATTGTGTCCAAATTAGGCTTCTTTGCGAAAGTGGTGACTGTTTGCATGATATGAACATAAAATCAAGAGCTGCCACACCTGTTCCTTCCTTCCTGCAGCTGTGCAGGCCAAGACTTTGATGAGGCTCTTGCAACACCGTGAATGTGAAACAAAGCACGCCTAAGAGCATGAATGAGGCAATCCAATGAGCTGAAATGTACAGAAACGTTGTCAGCGGCACTCTATTTACGATGGTATTTTAAAAAATGGTTTCAATGGATGTCAAAAAACTGAATTCTGATCTGACAAGTACAAGTCCTTGGCCTCTTTCCATTTTGTAATGGATTGCAATATAAGCAGAACATAGGTCGGAAGTGAAAGGAAGAAAAGCTTATGTTCTGTGATGGATTGGAAGAAACATCCTTTCTACTATTTGTCCCTGCAGTGAAAAAGACAGGGTGTATGGGGTAATATCACCTGCCCATCCAAATCCTTTGCAAGGCCTGGTGTTTGTCTTGTCCAAAAAGCCTATTTGCTAAAACCCTTGTAAAGGAAGTAGCAGAGATTGAAGGAGAATAAAGGAGAATATTTAGTCTGAGTTTTAGCTCTGTAACCCAGGTTTCTTCTCATTCTCATCTGCAGCGTCAAAATGAGCATAATTCAGTTTCAATTCCGCTCTTACTTGAATACAAAATCAACATTTTTGAACAAATATGGCATAATTACAATGCCTTTTTTAAATGAATTTTCATTGTATTCACATTCTTCTAGCAGTATGGACACGCCACTACCAAAGAGAATATATTGGACATGTTTTATTTTTTCTCTCCTCTATCAACAATATTGAAAACATCAATGAAATATCACCAATATTATAATAAGGATGAATTAAAATCAGGTGAAGGGCTGTGTTCTAATATAAGATAAGCACTTTGTAAATTCCCTGCAGTGATAAGATATGACACCTTGTGGTAAAAATGATCCACTACACTTATACATGACGCTGGACCAGCAGTGGGACAGAGAAGATGGCCATAAATACAATATGATAAATCAAGCCCTGTGACAGATACTTTGTTTCTTTAGATTAAATTTGGGAGGAGTGCAGTTTCTGTTGTCACTGGGAAAATATACTCAAGCTATATCGGCCTCAGCATCTTATCAAGATAATTGCTCAATCACATGTTGTGGTCCGGTTGGTGCATTCACTGAGGAGTATCATGCTCTCACTCTTGATTAATTGTGATGTTCATGGTTTGATCTCGGCTCTCTGTTGACAAGACCCAGTTTCTGTCTCCCTCCCTCCCTCCAGGATGTAAGGAAAAGTGATGGGAAAACTTGGCCCAGCTGGACAGCTTACAAAAGAGGAGGCTGCTGTACATCAAAGGGCATCATGTGCTTGCTGTCGCTGTCCTCAACTTCAGTAAGGAGAAGGATGGATCAATGTTTCATGCTTGATATTAGCTACATTAATGTCAAGTATGAAAATGTGCAACATATATGTGCAACATGTGTATACAGGCAGCCGATAAAGAAAAATGCATTTTGCATACATGTTTAGACATTTTCAGAATACAAAAAAAATCTGAAAATGTATTTGCATTTCACAACATACATATGTTAACAATATAAACTTTTGATTTCTGTATGTGTACTAGGCAAGTTTGGGCCAAATTCTTTTTTTCTGTATGGGATGTAAGTGGGCTAGTCTCATTTTCATGTTGTGCAAACCTTGAAACAAGTGTAAACAAGTGACTATGCCATTATGGCACATCACTATTGAGCAGGCATATTGTATACCTACTTTATTTGCATGATGGAGTGCAAGTTTTGTGGCTGACATTAATATTTGTGGAAGAAATGTATAGCATACATCAGTAAGGACGCCTAGCATCACACAGAGGTAGAGTAAGTTATGAGGATATGGAGAGAAAGAATGTTTGAGGAAAATGCAGGGTTTTTTTTTTTATTAGCACCGACTCAGCACTGAATCGCACTGCTTTTTTGCGAATCAGACAGATGCAGCACACAGAGCTGGCATGGGGTGGGGGGTGCCAAGCACATGCATGCCTCCCCAAACACACATTACGCATCACGAAAATAGTCTTGTTGTTTACATTGCTGGAGTGTCTTGCTGCACCTATCTACTCAGAAATGCTATTCAAACTGCACAAAGGGTGTCAAACTCCTCCAAAACAACACAAATGTTAACTTTCAGGCTGCCCGGTGGCGATCCGTGGAACAAGAGCCGCAAACTTTATAACTACTCACCATTTCAGCAGTCGGTGTCGAAAAAGCGTCGTTCCCTACGAAAACATGGATGTTTTCTATGCTCGCATTGTCCGGTGTGCGGGATGTAAGGTGCGCCGCTCTCGGTTTATGCCAGACAACACACATCCATTGATTTTTTTTCCTGTTCTTTCTCGGGAAAATTACAAGGAAAGGATTTCACTATGTGAATAAAGGACGGACGGAGCATGCGCAGTCCTGCAGCCGCTTTCTGCACTGCGATGAGCTTGTCTGCACATCAATAAGCACACTATTAACATTTAGCGCCACAGCATCAATTATTGAGCTTTATGGCACTGCCGAGAGGATGTAAACTAAAGTTGATCTTTACTTATAAAAGCCAGTATGGAAAAAGTACAAATCCCTCGGTACATATAAGAGAATTTTGCAAATATCAATCGCACCGTAGGTTAAGTTTCAGTGGTTTTAGAGCATTGAAGGATCATAATAATGCCATTGAAAAGAATGCTAATCCATTATCTCCAAGGCTCCGTTTGACATGATAAGGTCACTCAACTCGATATTGACAACCACGGACACATGAGACCCCGCGGGAAAAATGTAGAAACACTTGATGGAGAATAAAATAAAATATAAAAACAACGAGGTCACTGTAAACTCACTACTGGGTACCAGGTTATAAATCCCTACATTGCAGTGTTATTCATTCATTGCTTTCATTCCAATGAAGTCATATATTTATTTTAAGCCACTATAGGAAAACTGTGGGAATATTCATTATTGGGAATCTTGATAATATTTATTATTGAGTATGTTATTTTCATTAAGATGCCACTGTTTGGTTGTTTAGGATGGCCCATGAGTTTTGGGGCTCCACTCCATAGCCCACTGGCCGTATTATGTATAATGCCTTGGCTCTTTGGGAAAGCCTAACAGTTAGTGTATGCCAAATACCTGAAACAATTAAGCATGATGAAATAGCCCAGCGCAACCCCAAGGAACATGGCCCAAACAAAAAGTTGCGCTCCTTGTAAACACGCACCCAGGCGCCTCATTACCACCTGAATGGATGATGAGCTGTCATGTAACAAGTCTTGAGGACGCATGTCAATTTCCTTTAATGTTCTCAGCTACTTGTTAAATATGCGAGGGGGGTGGGTGAGGGTATATAAGACACCCCTAATCTCCCGGCACAGGAATTTGTCATTAACGTGGCTGCAACATGCGCTCATTGGGAGCTCTGGGTGTAGCGCTGCACGCATCTCTGCTCGTCCTGCTGGCTCAGGGGATTCAGAGGGCGAGGGATGGAGTTTACATCAGGCCGCAGCTTCGTTTCCCCATCTTGAACCGCTCAACCGGATACCACCTGCCTACCTACATGATGCACCTCTACAGGAATTTCAAGTCTAATCTGTCCCGGCCTATGGATGCGATGGAGCAAGCATCTGCGACCCAAGCAGACACCGTCAAGAGTGTGATGGCTAAAAGTAAGTCAAGCTGAGGCTGATATTCTGCCTTTTCTCTTGCTGTTAGAATAAATCATCATTATATAAGTTTAGACTTAATAGAAGATGGGGGTGGTGAAACAAATAGGCCTATGCCTTTTTTTTTTTTTTTTTTTTAACTTTGTTAGATAATTTATGAGAATGTGTTACCCAGGGACATATAGGCTACTCTAACATTTAAAGACCCCCTGAAATGTTAGTGTTTTTAAGAAAGGCCTGAGTGCGGGGCTGTCAAAGCTGTGTGCCAGACGACCTCAGAGGGTTTCAATCCACATCCCAGTTAAAGGGCCTGAATAACCATGCGGGGATCAGCGTGTGAAAAGGCCGGTTTTCTGTCCTAATTCTCAAAGCAAACCTCTTTCTCTTAAACAGGTGATGTTGATTAGGTATCTTGCCAGACATCCCCCTATACAAATCTCTTGTTAACTCAAATCAACAACTTCCCTTAGTTCTTTTCACACTTGGCTTGATTAGATTAGAGCTCGGGATTTAACATGGTGGCACAAGCGACCGACAGGGACAACACTCCCTGCTGCTGAATCCAATTTCACATCACTGCTAGGTGTTAAGAGTTCTTACCTATTTGTTTGAATGAGGATATGCAGAAGCCGAGAGGACCAGAGGTGTGTTAAATGATTGGTTTCGGACCGGTGTTTGGTTTGAGTGGATTAATAGCGTGTCCTCTAGCTGCCGAAATCCAGCTGCTTAAGATGGTTTGCGCCTTTAATCAACAGTCCACCTCAATTGGTCAATACGCTGGACAATACAGTGAAATGTGTAGGATGTGTAAGATGCTTTAATCTTTTTGATTATGTGCCACACCTGTTCTTTGAATCACAATGGCCCTAATTTACACATCTGGGCCACAGCCCAATTGTCCTGTACTGTAAAAATCTGCCTGGTTTGTTTTCCAGCAGACCTACAGGCAACTTTGCTCTGTTAAAAAATGCTATTAATAAATACACTGATAGCCTATAATATGCAAATATTAGAAGCAGAATAGAATCAAGACATTTTTTCATTGTAAATACAGCAGCAGCAGTTCAATAGTTAATGTATGCATCTGTGAATGCAAATATGGCTCAGCAAAACTATAATTCCCTAGGTGTTATTGTAGGAATATTACAGTGATATCACAGGAAATGAAACATAGACCATGAAGTATGACAAGGTTACTACAAACTGCATACTACAGAGAAAAATATTATAGAAATATAATAGTAATTCATCACTTGGGTAAGCCTACAGTGTGTACTTTTGACTTCTTAATGCAAACTAATCACATTTCTGAATTTTATTAAACAGTAAAACCTGGCAGATGTGAGATTTGATCATGATCTTATAGGCCACTAACATTTCTGTCACTTGTCCACTACAGGTCTGACATACAGACAGAGGCAATGGGTTGCAACCTTTGACCTCCAGGCTCTGCTGGCCGACAAGCAGATCCAGTCTGCAGAGCTAAGGATCCGGATTCCAAGGACGAGTGCTTCCAACATCACGGTGGCGGTCTATCATCAGCATGACCAAGCATGTCATATGCAGAGGAGCTGCCAAGAGCAGCAGCTGGTGGGCCTGCTCACTGCATCCTCGCTGGTCACCTCATCACAAAACTGGAGGGTGTTCAACATGACCAGACCTCTCCTGAGCTGGCTCAGAGAAAAACAGACGGTGAGAATTCGACGTAAAAGGATGTCAAGAAAGAGGAATGCAGACAAGACAAAAAGAGGCCTGTTTCTTCCTGATCCTCCTGTCTACGTGGCCAGTCCGAGAAGAGAGCAGAGTATGAGTGACAGGGCCCTGCTGGTTGTCTTTTCACACACAGCATCGGACGAAAACTCAAAGGCCAAAGCAAGCCTGCTGCATACAGCCGAGCAATCCAAGTTCTTGTCCCCTGGTGAAATTAAAAAGCCTCGGCGGCCAAAGAGGCACAGGAGCAAACGGGGCCAGAGAGAGCAAACGATGAGAGGCCCGCAGGTGTCCAAGAGAGGGAACGAAAAATCCCTCTGTCGCAGAGTGGACTTACATGTAGACTTTAACCAAATTGGCTGGGGATCATGGATCATCTTCCCTAAAAGATATAACGCCTATCGCTGCGAAGGTACTTGCCCGAGTCCTCTTGGAGAAGACCTGAATCCAACGAATCATGCTTACATGCAGGTGAGTGCTGCAACACGTGCAACAGTACAGTGAAGGCTGCTGACTGAAAAGGCTGGTGATGGATTTTATAGGGTAAAAGGACAACATAAAGTAAAACATGCCTAAATCTACTGTAATTATGAGTAAACAAACAGCTTAATTAGAAAAACTATCAAATAACAACATTTTAAAATTTAAAATTTTTCTTCCTTACATCCACAAACCAGCCTCCCATCAAACTGTGTAACATCAAATTGCTTCTTTACTGAGGAAAAGTTTCAATGCCATATATTTACAATAATATTTCTATGTGGTTATTTTAAAACATGTGCCAGTTGTGACAGAGCTGAAAGAATCTGTTAAACTCATTGTTCTGAAAGTATAAAGTCAGGAGAGGTTGAGGAAAAAGGGGCAAATTCTTTCAGGGGGCCCCAAGCTGGAGGGACTGTGTTGTCACTATAAAGTAATATGTGATGCCAAGTGGGAAAAAATGGAGCCCTCAAAAATACCCTCACATGTACTACTTGAAATTACCACTAGGTGGCTAATGTGTATGTTGTTTTCCCAGTGGGCAAGTTATATTTACAGTATATGCTACATGACATGACCACAGCTTTAATGCTTCAGACTATAGAGAGCAATCTTTGCAAGAGAAAGCCACATTAACACCTGTAACCCCAGTATAAGTATTAAAGCAGACATTTAAAAGTTTCTTGTACTTGCTTTTAGAAAATCATTACTGGCATAACAGAAATGATAGGTCTCCTGTCTGATTGATTACAAAAAGACACTTTTAAGACTTGTCTTCTTGTTTAAGAATTATCTGTATTATTGAAGAGGCACTTTGACAAATTGTTTTTCATTAAAATGAAACACTGTGTTTTGTCTGTCCCTCCTCCAGAGTTTACTGAAACATTACCACCCTGACAGAGTTTCATCACCCTGCTGTGCCCCGACCAAAATGAGCCCATTAAGCATGCTGTACTATGAGAACGGGGAGATGCTCCTTCGACATCACGAGGACATGATTGTGGATGAGTGTGGCTGCCAATGACCTCCTACAGATCTGTGGCGCTGAGGATGACAGCTGCCCACTTTGGGAAACGAAGAAAACAACACTTAGCCCTGGCTGGAGTCTTGGCCAGAGGGAAAAAGCTCTTTGATAATTGTCACTGTGCACTCTAACAGGACTGAAATAGATTGACGTGCAGAGATAAAGCTTTTAATCTGTGAAGTGAACTATGGTTTGCCAAGAGAATTTTTTTTTTTTTTTACTTCAAAACATGCCAAAATACGAACTTGTGTTGCCTTTGAATTGTGTTCAGTTATCACAGTCTAAGTTAAAAGTTTGCTTCCCTTTATCCACTTTATCCATTTCATCTATGTAAACTTATTAACATGAAATTATATTGTTCATTATTCCAGCACTGTTTCTATTGTACACTATGCATTCATATGTGTAACTGTAAATTTGTGTATATTTATTGTAAATATTAAAAAGTGTGTGTATTTATGTACCTTTTACTTATGGTTTCCATTCATTAGAGTGCTCTATTTTATGTGTTGTGCTGTGTAAATTGTTTTATGCATTTCTTCCTTTTCACAATTTTTCATTTAAGCACAGCAAAGTTATAAAAGTGTGTACTGTACATTAGGAATCTTATACAGCTTAACCTGTTTAATTGGAGTACCATGCAAATGTATTTGACTTGCTGCAGACTAGCATTCACACACCGCAGATTTCAATGGCCTGTTAAAACTCAGGTTACTGGCATATTTACCTGCACCTCCCACTGTGTTTGACACAAAAGAACCAACACACTTACAAAAGAGGTGGACTATTCTGGTTTCAGAATGACAAATCTCTTTTCTTCTCAGTGGCTACCCACGGTGAGTCTCAGCAAATTCCACTGATGTATAATTACATTTAATATAGAGAGTAATATCCAGCAAATGCTGTAAAACAGTAACTATCAGTTCATATAGGACCAGCTAAACAAAGCAGGGTGTCATGATGAACATGCCTGCAAAATCCGCAGCCCACACAGAGCTGCACTGCTGCTCAACTAGTTGATATTCACCTGTAGCCAGAGGGCTGACTGTATTCAAATCCTTTCAAAGTCCATGAAAGGTTGACTAGTCAGGAATCTTCCCTTGTCATGACTGTGGCAGTGGTCAAAAGGCGAGCAGGTTATTACACCTGACCAGGACCCAAAGGTAAGGCCGCATTCAAATTCCTAATTTTTCTCTCAGGCAAGAAAGCAACCCATATGGAATAAATAAATAAATAAATAAACAACAACTATATTTTGCATAGTCTTCAGAATATACATAGAGATGTGGCTCAAATGACAAAAAAGGGGATTCAAGATTAAAAAAAACAAAAACAAATTGTCCAGAGGACATTCAGAGGGAATGTCACCTACTAGTTTGAGAGCATTTTGCCTAATTTTTATATATTTTGAAACATATCTCTAAACATATTCTGAAGCATACATTATTTTACAATATGATGGGAGTCATTGCGCAGTCCTCATAGGAAAGAATAGTAACTTTATAATATGTTTGTATCTCTGTATTTTATAGAGCTGCAAGCGAAGTGATACTCCAAATGTATGGCTAATAAAAAGAAACCGAACTAAGATTAATTGAAAACTCTGATAAAACTTACAGTGTCGACTGCTGATATGAAACACTTGACTTGTTAGTAAACGCAGCGACATGTTGTGCAACTTGACAGCGCAGGATTGAGTTTGACGAAGTGCTGTGTCGCTCCGGAGGCAGGGCAGTGTTTGGCTAGCAGCTAGCATAACGAACAACAGTAAGTCTCCAAAAGTGGAGCTGATGTGGACTCACTGGGTCCGACTTCTAATTTACACGGCAGGCTGGAGACATTTTTTTGACGTAGCAGTAAATTTAACCTGCCACGGCTAAAAATACACACTCGCCAAATGTGAGTGTGGTGTTACTGAATGAATGGATGTGATTGGCCGGCGGGCTGCTGACCGGCTAGCTAACACTGGCAGCTGCCAGCCGCTGTAACATTAGCCCAAACACAGAGGGTAAGTGGCTTCTGCACGACGTTTTGATGAAACACTAGTGAAATAATGGCTAACTATAGCTGTGTGTCAGGCGGAGGTGGCATTACCGGTGCAGCGGAGAGATAGTTTGGCATTGTAGGCTGCACTGAAGGCTGGGCTGAGCGGACAGAGAGAAACAGGAAGCCGAGGGAAGGGACGCATGGCTGGGGAGAGACAGGGGCTCTTACCATGCTCGGTTAGGTTAAAGGTCCAGGGCAATGGGAATAGCTGTCTCACAGTTTAACAAAGGGAACAGTAATGTACAGGTCATGTTAGTTAATAATGTTTTCCCCAGGTTGTCAGTGAGTTAAAATCCTTGTGTGGTGGGGATGACGTCAGATACACCCACATGGTCATGACAGCTCTGATTGATCTTGTTATAATTGAAGATGTGTGCACAATCCCTCAAACAGACAAAAACATTCAACATGCAGCGTGGTTCACTATTTCCTATGGCTTCCCAACAAGTGTGATCTAAACTCTACACTCTCTACTTTACTCTACTCTACTCTACCTCTACTGTCTTGTTTTTGTCCTGCCTGTGATCTCCTTTCTCTTATTAAATGCAGTTGACAGTTGTGTTTGTGCAAGTCACTATTACTCTTTTGAAGGGCATGTTTTTGCACTGTTAATTTTTTAACATGTAGATTACTTAAAACTGGTTGAAAAATACAAGAAATTGTATAAAATGGAAATGAAGAAGAAAAAACTGAAGACTAGTACAAAAAAGTCTTGACATCAGAAATGACAGTAAGATCTCCGCTTTAACATTTGTAAGTCTGTAAATGGCTCTTTTTAATTTTTTAATTTTTTCAGTTTGGTGATGTTCACAAGTACACAATACAGTGATGATACAGCAATATTTCCATCTTTACAGCAAATACCTCCCACCCATCACACCCACTCACCCAAGTACACACAATTCATTTGTGGTAGTTTCACAGTGCAACATTAAATTGTGAGAATTGATTAAAAATTGCTTTACATGGACCATTTAAACTACAACAAGATCACACAGTGACACTGCACCAAATTTGCAAATGGCAGCAAAAGGAATACTATTGATTCAGTGTAGCAAGTGTGCAGATGAATTGCATCTTTTCTATAGTTGACATCATTTAATGTGTATATACATGAATAAGTTTAATATTACATGATCCCTTTAGGGACAGTTGCAGAAAAAATGGCTGAGGCAGTGGCAAATGTGGCAAGGAGGATCAATGCCACAGTGGAGGAGGGGAAAGAGAGTTTAGGTAAGACCTCTTTGTATCACAGCTCTGCTTCCTGCTGTGTGTGTGTGTGTGTGTGTGCTTGTCTGTCCGTCCTGGCGGTGTGAATGAACAGGCATCACATAATGTTTTGGTGTTGGTGCTATATCAGATTTCACCAACAGATGGTGACAAGCACTCAGCATTTTCTCACTATGTTAATGCATGCCAAACATCCACCATCATCATTTTGCTCTCCCCTCCAGACCTGTCCAACTGCAAGCTGGTCAGTTTCCCAGACGGCGTATTCAAGGTCCTCAGAAGTGTTACGGAAAACATACATCTAATCACACTGGCTGACAATGAGATGAAGGCACTCTCCAGCAAATTCTTTACAACCTTCACTCAGCTGAGAGGTAGAGTATGTCACATCATGGGAGTCTACACTGTAACTATTTCATTCAGTGGCCAATTCCATTATCAAAGATTGCAGATTTTGTGTCTGTGTTTTGTATGTTATTCATCTCACGTGTTGTTCACTTCACAAACATTGACAGAATGTCTTGATGCTGTGATGGAAGAACAGCGAGGCAACCCCTCGATTTACATGTGTCTTGAAATACCTTGCAGAATTGGACCTGCAAGGCAATGTTCTCACCAAACTGCCTGATGCTGTGGGGGAAATGGAGCAATTGACCAGCATCAATTTGGCTAATAACAAGTTCTCCATCTTCCCGGAGAAGCTTACAGAAATAGCCACACTGGAGAGGATTAACCTGGAGGGAAATGACATCACTGGTATATATTCTGTTATGTAGCCTTTATGTGTGAAACAAGATGACTGGAAAAACATTAGATGATCAGTCATGTTAAGGTATGTTTTTTATGTCCTTCTTACAGAAATTCCAATGGAGAAGTTGTCTGCCATGCCAGCGCTGAAGTGGCTAAACATCAAATCAAATCCTTTGGACACAGATACACTATCTGCTGTGCAGTCTCCCCACAAATTTGACATTTTGTCTACAGCAGAGGCCTAACAAAATGTTGTACTTGACATTTTCCCACGCAGAGACTCGATTGCATGCTGTGTGCCTTTCAGTATTTCAGTGGGATAATTTCTTGTGCCTCACACATGACAATGCACATTACCTTCAAACATCACACTGCTGTGCAAGAGCCAAGCCAACACAAGTGTGGAAAGATTGGCATCCTCTGTGCCATCTTTACACACACCCTCCGTGTTGAGTTGACACCCTGTCGCCTCGACATCAGCCTCTGTACGAGCTAGAAATAGTGAAAGAGGATATTTGGATGCTATGCACTTGGAAAATGAAAACAATTTTATATGCCTGGTTTATCATGTTTTTGTCTTATTTGAGAGTTTTGAAATGACTTATTCATGAAATTGTGTTTGAAATGACTTTTTTGATAGTGTGGAAGAAGTTTTCCATTTTAAAGACTATATACTTGCAGTTACACAGACTCTTGTCGTTTTTTCATAGATAGTTATACTTTGCACTTTATTTGAAGTTGTGTTTATAAGACTCACATAACCAGGACATGATAGTTGTCACAAATGCTTATGAAACACAGTTTAAGACTGGTGCCATTAACTGTCTCTCAGTCACATTATTGACAGCTTCCCTGCCAGGGTGAGATTTCACAATGTCAGCTTTGCACAGAAAGTGACATACTTGACCAAATGTCACTGGCTGACAACAGTCAAACATTGATTAATTAGTGTTCCTGACAGATATCATGTCACGGTTATAAATTTTCACCACACCTGCTGCCTTATGCACACAAGATGGCTTGGAGAAGAACTGTGAGCTGAAATCTGATTTGATTACACAGCTATGCCCGAGAACAAGTTGTTGGAAAATAATTTTTCTAAAACAGATTGCAAAGTGGTTGGCAGTACAATAAAAGACAAACATAAGTTTACACAAGCAGAGAATGGGACAGCTGCAAAAGAGATAGTTACCAGGGTAGAGGTGGCATGCAGATTCGTGTAAGGGGAAGGGATGGAGAAGGGGATTAGGTTACGCCAATGAGCATTAGTGGAAAAACATTATAAAGAAATGGGTAGAAATGGGTCTAAACAAGTGATTTGAAGCCAATACTGATTGGGTCTGCCTAATCTTCTACAGGAAGGTAGGTGAGGTACCCTGACAGCGATATGCCCCACTGTGTTAAGTCTTACATCTAGAAACCAATAAAAAAATAAGGCTCACATGCCCAGGTTACAGTCACACTCATAACTGAGGGTGAAGCTATCTATAATTCACCCTTAGCTCCATTTGAAAGCCTCGCTGTTGCACTGTATAAGCCTATACTTAAGAGGCATTGGAGAGTCTTTGGATCTAATCAGGCATGAACAAAGTACAGGTAGCAGCATCCTGTACATGCAATGTAAGGGATTATCAAGCTATTCAATTCCCTGCCTGTAAGAGAGGCTGTAGATAGCAGAGGCTGGTCCACACAACAATTAAAAGTATGCTTCTGATGCTGCTTTTTATTTTGACGGTGCTGTCAGACTGTGCCAGTGTACATGATGTACCAAGCAGCTTGATTAGGTGGTTGAGTGTATTTTCTCGATTTGGCAAATGTGTGCAGAAAAGGGTGTTGGCATGAGGATAAACAGAATTAACTTTGGCAGAAGATGGTTTGCTAATGATCAAATTACTTTGGGTTTTTTCCCTATGTAAAACGCTCAAAAATACACATCGTCTTTTTTTCTCCACCTGGCTAATTTTTTCGGTGTCTAAAAGACCATATTAGAGTGCCAGACTCTCACAGGAGAAAATACACATCGATCAGACAGCCAAAAGAGAATATCCCCTGGCCAAGTGAAATATTTAGCATGTCTGTTGGCTAGAAAGGCAGCAGACTTACTGCGTCACGTGGCCACTCTGCTGCAGGCCGCTGTCCCGTCCTGTCCCTGTGACCCATGCTGTGACCTTGCACATGCATCTACATCAATGTACTTTTATTATTAACATACAGGAAAATAAATGTGCTTTTTTTCCCTTTTTTTTTTTTTTTTTTTGTGCATTTCCAGTGCTGGCACTGTTACTGCTTGGACTCCTCAGCCCATATGCTTTTTGATTGTGCTCCAGAATGAACAGTACATGTAATATCATAAACACTGCTTTAATTAAGTGTAGATAAGAATATGTGTGTGCTTTTAATTAAATACCACAGTTTAATTCTCTGCATAAAAAAGTATACCATTTAATCAGCAACTTCATTCGTCAATCATGTATGCAAAATAGATTTCAGTTAGTGATAGAACTGAAATTGATTTGTCTATGCATGAAACACAATGTATTTTCTACAATCATTATTAGACCTTTCATAACTGACTGGTTTCTAATACATTTATAAATTCGGACTCAAGTTACATTAACTTATCCATGGCTAGAGAGACAGACGAGCGATGTATTTTTGCGCATGATGTTTCTAAAAATGGGACTCTAAGTATGTTATCAAATGGTTACAGTGAAACTCCAGAGGCAATAAGTCACAACATGGGCACACCACCTAATCCTGTCTGTTAATTGGTTTACAGCTAACACCAGTCAGCTCCATCTGTTTTTGTTTGTGGGTTTGACTGAAAGGGCCTCTCAAGACTCCCAGCTTACATGGGGGAAATGGGAAACAAAACACTTATCACGCCAAGGTAGTAATTTCACATCCATGTTGTCTATTGGAGCAGAATGCTTTTGGCAGCCATGGAGAAGTGGTAATAAGGAGGGATTAGCAGAGGCTGCTGATTACTGCGCTCAACAATTTTGGTTTGCTTTCACTCGGAGCCACAGGAGCTGCTCGCTGCATCCTACACACACACACACACACACACACACACACCCATGTTTGATGTGATTACAGTTCACTAGCCATCCTTGAAACATCAGGAGGCCAAGGTGGTGCAGTCAGCTGACCTTTCCACTCCAGCTTACCAGTCCTGTTGTCACACACAGATCACTGCTCTCACCCTGCGTTGTCCTTATGGCTTAAGAGGTGCGCATGCCTACTCCTCACTCCTCAATGACTGTCTGTCAGGAGCTTAAGCCCCTCTGAATCAGTGCACACACTTCAGTAGGAGGGTTGGGAGTCAGCAACAGACATGAGCTTCACAATCGAGGAGAGAGGCAGGCCAAACACCCAGGAGTACAGGGTGTTTTTCAGTAAGTGGAGCTCAAAGAATGAACTTGTGTCTATGTCCAGAGGAAATGTTCCCATGAATCTCTGCACTGTGTGATAGCTGCTTTGAGTTGTGTTGATTCTCATGTAATGTACATAGCGAGCGCTACTAGCACCGGATTAACAGATTGGGAAGTGATGTCGTGCTTTAACTTAATTACAATGATGAAATTCAACTGCAACTTGAGTCTTCATTTGTTCACCTAAGAATGGTTGGACTTAAACTGGATTTCTCCCTTTCATAGAAAACTCTGAGGGGAAATACATCTCTCCATTCCATGACATACCGATCTATGCAAATGAAGCAGAGGTGAGAATCATGTCAAATACAGGTTTATATGGTCTTAATTATTGTATGTTGTCAGCATGTCATTTATTTTCATTCACTTTGCCACTATATTCCCCTGTTAACAAATGGATGCCTAATTTTCTGCACATATGTATAAGGCTTTCCTTACAGATTTATCTCCTTCAACACATTCACACTTCATAGTCAAGTTTGATGTAAATAATGTACAGATATAGTGCCGCTAAGCTATGAGGTGTCGCTCACGCTGAGTCTATAATCACGGCTATGGGGGGGCTTAATATGATTTATGGAAAATTATTCAGGACAGAAAAGAGAATGCATTCTCAAAAAGTCAAGAAAACAACCAAGCAAACTGTCTTTGTGATGTCTTGCAGAACATTTTCCATGCTGTTGTGGAGGTGCCGAGGTGGACAAACGCAAAAATGGAGGTATAAATTCTCTCAAGCCTGCACCTCTTTCTCTCTTTTTTATTTTTAATTTCAATTTAAATAATTTGCTCTGTTAATGCCTATACACTTTAGGTAGTAGTTCACATCAGGTTTAAATCTCAGAAATTATTTTTAAAAAATCTGCATATCTATAAACACTCACATTAGTATGTTAATTTTACAATGATTATAATTTAAGACTAATGCAGTAAATGATTTATTATGGTGCATCTAGAGGTGTTAAGCTGTACAAATCTCTGGATTTGGTTACATATACAATAACTGGTTCTAGATATGATAATAATACTTGATGGTAATATTGCAATAAATCTACCAGTGATGGGACATGTTGAAGCTAGAATACTTCACTCTCTTAATAGAAGTGATTAAAGGGATAATGAGGCTAATACAATGTTTGTTCAGCATGAAATTATTGCAGCGATTCATGATTTAATCCATCAAATGAAACTGGATTTAACCGGCATTGTGAGGCATTTTTAGCTCCACAATAGCTATTATGATGTTTGTTATGCAAGCTATGAGACAAAAACCCCACTCGCTGCTTAATTATGTGCTTACACAACTTCTATTTGCTATATTTTTCAGATTGCCACCAAAGATCCTCTTAATCCACTGAAACAAGATGTGAAGAAGGGGAATCTGCGTTATGTAGCTAACGTGTTTCCTCACAAAGGGTATATCTGGAATTATGGGGCAATCCCACAGGCAAGTGGACAAGACAATATTCAGATGACAGAGAACCAGGCCATGAATCTTTTACATCAACTGTATTTTGCCCCGTGACAGACGTGGGAAGACCCAGGCCACAAAGACAGTGACACAGGATGCTGTGGTGACAACGACCCCATTGACATATGTGACATAGGAAGTAAGGTACTGGTGTAGCTTTACAAAGTCTGAAGTGACCATAGCCAGAGTGAAGTGCTGTCTTTCCACCTGCTTCTCTGTTTTCCAGGTGTGCTCCAGAGGAGAGATAATCAAAGTCAAGGTGCTGGGAACCTTGGCTTTGATTGACGAAGGGGAAACAGACTGGAAGGTCATCGTAATCAACATGGAGGACCCTGAAGCCAGCGACTATAACAGTATGAGGATACCCGCAGTGACAGAGATGATGCTGCCAGTTACAACACAAGTTGTGCTCCATTTCGTACTTTGTCTTGTTTTTGTTTGTGCAGATATTGATGATGTAAGAAGACTTAAGCCGGGATACCTGGAGGCAACATTTGATTGGTTTAAAAGATACAAAGTCCCAGACGGGAAGCCTGAAAATCAGTTTGCTTTCAATGGAGAGTTCAAGGACAGGGTAAACCATTTAAGCTTTTTATTCACTGTTGCTGTTTTTTTCACCCATATTATGTAATCTCTGTGGATGAGATCCAACATGCGTACAAGAAGATGCTAAAAGCCAAGGATATTGATTCAGTTATGTTGAATAAACCAACCTATGACGGCAAAGGAACAATAGGCTATAGAATTGACAACCCACAGTGTCAGTAATTACAATAAGAGTGCCTCCACATACTGGCAAAAATAAATGGTATTCATATATTCATGTATTCATATAATGAAAACAACTTCATCAGCAAAGAAAAAGGTTTAAGATGGACTTTCATTGCTTAATTGTTGATGTAATGTGTAACACCCTATTTATTTCCTCACTTGAAAATCGATGTTCTCTTATAGAATGGAAATGAGTAAAAAAGAGTAAATAAATAAAATTGATAAAAATTATTGTTTTTTCCAGGACTTTGCCATTAAAACAGTCAAGAGCACTCATGAGTTTTGGAAGGCCCTGATCTCTTCGAAGACCAATGCCGGCGAGCTGAATTGGTGAGCACTCGATGCAGATAGTACACCTTGTATTAAATTATCCAGGCAGCACGCTGCATAATGGAATATCTTGGATGATATCTTACAATAATGTCCTCTCGATGTTGATCTAGCATTTGTTACTGACAGAGAACTGCACCCTGTTAGATAATAACAGAGCAAGTGTTCAGTTTTGGTTCATAAAGCAGAAAACTTCATAAAAGAAGAGATAGGAATATTCTTCTTCATTTTATAGATTTATTTGGACCAACAAAATGGTGATATTATCGCTGTTTGCCTTGCTCAGTCCCTCAGAGATTTTCTGGTTAAGAAGAGCTTTTGTATGGAGGAAGCATATGTTTTTCTCTGGGCTGAAACGCTATTCTTTGTTTTGTTTTACCCTTCTTTTTTTTGAGTCAGCATGAACACCAGTGTCTCAGATAGTCCATTCTGCTGCTCCGGTGGGGATGCAGAGGCTGTGGTGCACGCTGTGAGTTCATGTTATATTCATACCATTCATCGGATTAGAGGCCTGAAATCTGTGAGGATCCCTTGATTAATAAGAATGAAGAAAAGCAACATTATAGCATGTTGTATAATCTAGCGGCATACAAGCTTTTCAGAGAAATGAAAGGCGCCGGACAGAAAATGCTCACTGCAACCAAGCAATCCAACACAACCCTGTTTGATTCATCTCTAATTATCTTTTACAGGCATGTGCTCTTGGACCTGAAGATCCCATTCCAAGTTCAGGTGTGTGTTTGTGTGTATGTTTGAGTGCATTTTTGTATATGTATATGCATTCTATTGCAACTTTATTACAATCCTATGTGTTCGATATTTCAGTCGACAAATGGTTCTACTACGACAAGTAAACAGAGCCTGGACAAGGACCCGAAGATGGGAAGTGCTTCTTTTTTTCATCTCTTTTCAATGCACTTGAACGCCACATGAAACTGACTACACAGATGAATATTAACTGTAGTGAATGTTTTTTTTTCTCTCTCAACATAACACTGTTAAGGATGTCTGATATCATTATCAAAAGTGCTCTTTGTGTGACTGTGGCACCAAAAGTCAGATCATGTGATAGCGCTATTAACCATGTTTTTTCATCATTTATTTAATGGATGTTAACCACAATAAACCATACAATCTCACAGTTTCATGTGTTGTGCTAAATTTATTGACCACACTAAACATCACATAGGTCTATGGTGAATTAGACTGAGACAAAGGCCCCAGTGTATTTATCAACAATTCACAAATATATTAGGCCACACAATAGCCCAACTTTAATGACATACACACACTTCTATGGAAATGGCCATTAACAATGCAAAACACTTGTTACACACTGCTGAGGTGGAACTGACAAAGCATCTGAAGTGTGACACATCATGTAAATAAATAAAGAATATTTTATTTTGAATGATCAATGAGTAAATCCTATTTTCCGCTCATGTAAAGATACGAGTGGTGATTAACAATGTGCGCATTAATAATGCCATTTAACTCAGCCAGTTAGAGTTGAGGAGCAGAACTACTTGTGACCGCATAACAGCCAATTTAATACGCTAATTGGAAATGACCAGGATTTGTCACCTAGTAACCGTGTAATCATCACTGTTAGGCCTTTAATTGTTATACAGTTATTATAAAAGTAAAATAGCGTTTGTGTTGCTTCTGTTAAAAGGTAATGGATTTTATTTTTGTGTTATAAAACAACAACAACAACAACAACAACAGTGTAGTGTAAGGGATGTGTATCATCGGTTGGTACCTTGCCGGGCGCGCGGGGCCGCTGCAGCGCCGTCGCTGCACCTGCTGCGTGCGGAGGAATCCCTCCGACACCGACTGTCTGTTTCCAAGGATACCACTGTTAGCTTGCTAGCGGGCCGGTCAGCGCCGTCAGGTACGTTAGTTACGGTTTGACAGCAATGTTGACGTAAGAATAGAGCAAATATCTTGCGCCATCGATATGTCTTGGTGACGAGTCGGGCTGCAGTGTTTAGTTTGTCAGATGTCACCCTGTCCCAGATGAGGCCAGACTCCAGAAAGTGCCGACGGTTTAGTTAGCGAGCCTGCTAACGTTAGCTCGCTGCTAGCCAGTGTCATCTAATGTCAAGTTAGTTAACGCTAGCGAGGTTATAACACGCTAGTTGCCGTTGCCTTTCTCCAACCTAACCTGTGTAGGACTCAAGTTTAGGATGTGTCTGGTTTAGTAGGCTAACATCTCGCCAGCTTAGTTAGACTGCCAGGTTAGTTTTTGTGAGTTTAAATGAACAGTTAATCTTGCTAACAATTAACGTAGCTAACCGCTAGCCACCTAATACATAATACAGGTGCAGGTGGGATAATAAGACTGTACCGCCGTGATGCTAGACACGATTTAGCTATATCCATAAGTTTTCACCTCTGTGATCCTTCTCTTGTTCCAGGCAAAGACCACCGAGATGTCATTCATTTTTGACTGGATTTACAGGGGGTTTAGTGGTGTTTTACAGTTCTTAGGTAAGCATGAGCTGTCATTCCTCAAGGGCTGGAAAGGATTGCCTCCCCCAGGATTGGTGACAAGTTCTGATCTCTTTGTGAAATATTATACGTTACTCAGGTCTATACAAAAAGACTGGGAAGCTGGTTTTCCTGGGCCTGGACAACGCTGGTAAAACAACACTCCTGCACATGTTGAAAGATGACCGACTCGGACAGCATGTGCCAACACTACATCCTAGTAAGCAGCTTCACATAGTAATGGAAGATCCTGGGTAGATAGGTGCATATGTGGGTTTGGGTCAACCTTTGTGTAAATGTAGCAGTTGCACCTATTTTCACCGCAGCATATTAGATTATAGGCTGTACTGTCTTGTCATGTGTTGCAGATATTATACTTGTGTTCTCAGTATGAAAGTCAAACAGTGAAAATGATTTTTTCCCAAAGCATCTGAAGAGTTGACAATTGCTGGCATGACATTTACCACATTTGATCTCGGAGGACATGTACAAGGTGAGACCATTCTGCTGTACAGTAGCTTGTGATTTTTTATTTTATTTTTTGCCAGTAGTGACACACTGTAACAGTGGCTGTCAGCAAATTGCTTGCATGGAACAGTGCTCATCAGGACACCGAATGTGTTGAATGTCAACTCAAAAGCACAATGATTGTACATCAGTGTTGGCAGCCTGGTTGAAAGTACTGTGCCACATTGGTATCAGTTTCAATTTTTTAATTATTAGGTATTAAAAGCCATTAAATACTAAAGGAATTTGCCGATAACTTACCGATAACAGTACTTTTTCTAATACTAATTTTATAAAATCTTGTTATAAAATCAATTTTGTAATGTGTCTGGGTGTAATGTAATGTTTTTCCTGTGTAATGTTAGACAGTCAATCACTAGCATTATTAGATCTCAGTACAAGCGTGCCGCATGCTTATTGGCTCGGTGACGCTGATGGGATTTATTCCTTAGGTATTGAAATTTGCTACTTAATTACATATATTACCAAATTCTGGTACCATGGCATTTTTCAATACTCGATAGTACTGAGGCAATTCAGTCGGTGCCATAAAAGTATCTCATTTCAGTGCCCAGCCCCATATTTACCTCTCCCAAGATCTGTGGGAGAAAGTAATGTTTTATTCCAGTAGCACCTTGCTATTTAACCTAAAGAAAGCTGTTATAATGAACAATGTGAAGAATATCTGGATAATAACCTACCATATTGCTACGTAAAACATACCTCCACATTGAATGAAACTACTTTATGCTGCTTTATACTTACCGGCAAGGCTTATTTAAATAAGAGAAAGATTTTCTTTGCCCAGAAATCATTCCTATATTTTGTTAAAATTTGTATTAAAATTTGGTACAAGACATGCTATTTCTAAATGACGGTAACTCCCTGTGTTTTTACCTGTCTGTAGCAAGAAGAGTGTGGAAGAACTACCTGCCGGCTGTGAATGGAGTTGTTTTTCTCGTAGACTGCGCAGATCATGATAGACTTACAGAATCCAAGACCGAACTTGATGTAAGATTAAACATCAGCATAACCCGTTACATGTCATTTCAACAGCACAGTACTGCCAGTTGTTACATTGAAGTATTGACAGTGCTGTGTATCAGAAAGGCCGCTTCCCTAACTGTGCTTCCTGCCATCCTGTTTCTAGGCTCTCCTAGCAGATGAGACCATTGTGAATGTGCCCGTGTTGGTGTTGGGTAATAAGATTGACCGTCCGGAGGCCATTAGTGAAGGAGGCCTTAGAGGGGCTTTTGCTCTCGATGGCCAGGTTACTGGAAAGGTAAGCATGCCATCACTGACGCTGTCTCTGAAATCGCAGTGATCAGATGTAATTTGCGCGTGCGTGTGCCGGGTGGCTGGTGATCGTTTTCCTAAATGATGATTACCACATGGCCATCACGGCCGTTATCCATTTGTCTGCAGGGCAACGTCTCTCTGAAGGAGCTGAACGTCCGGCCGCTGGAGGTTTTCATGTGCAGTGTATTGAAAAAACAAGGCTACGGGGAAGGTTTCAGATGGCTATCGCAGTACATTGACTGACTTGTGGGAGGACTGCACCCTCACCAAAAGGGATTTTTCTGGCAAGTTTTCTTCATAGTTGACAAGAAATCTCTGTCCTTACAACATCCATGGAAAGACGTGAAGGCCTTGATCAATCCGTCCAAATTTCACATGATTTAATTGCGAGACTAAATACTTTCTCATATTACTTACAGCATTTAGTCAGGTTTTAAAGGTTTCTATGCAAACTTTTAAAAATGGTTCATGGTGAACTGTGCTAAGTAAGTGTATGTTATTAATGTGACATTACTTGAGTTATAGAATTCTCTGGCTTGTTGTTAATTAGAGTGTATTTGAAAAGTTACATTATACTTGGTCACAATACATGAGCGATAGTACATGTTCAAGGAAGAATGTAGAAATGCACTTTGAATGTATTATTTATTAGAGAATGGACCAAGTGCTGCAGTTGGAATTATTATTAGGCAGTGAGTGTTGACAAATTAAAGACTAAGGATGATTGTGGTGGTAGTCCACTGGCTATTGTACATCGGATTAAGATGGTTGACTTTAGATTATAAGAAGATTAATTTGACAAATGACTCCATGAAAAAGAAAGTAATACAAAGGATTAATTTTAGGTCATTTTATCCGATGATATATAGCCACTGCCTTCAAAGCACTTGGCCAAAGATGTATTCCTATCTTTGCTAATGACTTTGGGATTAGTGGGAAGAGACAGCGTGCTTCAACAAAAGATTTCTTCCATGAGGAGCGCTGAGCCAAAATAATGTCAGATCCCTTGGAAGGAACCTAAATACGAGGGAAAAGATAGGAAATCCCACAAACGAAGGCAAAGATGCAGGAGTAGTTGCACTGCGCTTCAGTTTTGTTTGTTGTTTTTTGGCACACATAAAAAAAGACTCTTGTGTCTTTTCTACTGAGTCAGTTTGAACACCCCACTGTAGAGTACTGTGATTAATGTGCTGCTCCATCTTTTCAGTTTCTAGATGTAATTGTCTTGTTTCCTTATGGTATAACAGTTGCGTGTTGAAACATCATCTCCATTATATGTGCACCCAAAGTGATTTTATGTGTTTCAATGAAAGCAGCTTAGCTGAAATGTGCTTGTATTGACCAAAATTATTTCAAGTATTGTGGAAGTTTTTTAACTTTGGGATGTTTAGGATACGAGGATAAGCACTTATTTTGATGGCTGCCCAAGTTTAATTATATCATTAAGGTAATCATTATACGTTGCCCTTAAAATGGCTCAAAGCAATAAAGTAGAATGACCATCTGTTTTGGAGAATAAATGACCTCATTCCACAGAATTTTGTAGTAGCAGAGAGAGTGGTTTTAACCATTTTCTCTGCCACTGACAGATTCATCTTTATCACAAGACTGTAGCTTCATCTTTCAGAAAGCTCTGGCTGCAGGATGGAAACCATTTTTATGTGCTCATGTATTCATTCATTCGCACGTGGAACTACTTCCGTAATTACTAACAAGTAATGCATTGAATTCAGTGTCTTTTATCTTGGCTTAATATTTGTTAGTCTTAATTGAACTAAGGTCCAGTGTGAAGCTGCGGTGTTGTAGATATCAGGGTAGGATTTTTGCTTGTTTTTTATTGACTGGAAATGCTTGGCATCTAATGCAGTATTTATTTTAAACTTTGTGGAAATTTGCGCAGCAAACTGATATAGGATAGCCATTATTTGTTTACTTTTTGTTGTTATTAGAATCAAAGTAATACTCTAATTTTGGTTAAGTGCTTGATGAAGTTAGTGTAGCTTTCTGTAATATACAATGAATATTTAATCAGTGTTCAGACCGTCAGTGTCCAGCCCTCACAGGTTTGAAGTGCTGCAAGTTCTGTACTTTTTGACTGTCTGAAAAGATATGAGAGTGCACTTGCAACAGTTGTGTCACCATGTAAACTGATATTCCTGTATTATTCCATATTCTTGAGTATTTTCCATTTTTGAGTTGATGTGTGTTAACAGCAATCCACTGTTTACAACAACCTGAGAAAAAAAATCATATCCGGATTATGAGAAACACAAATATAGTAGCTGGGAGACAGAAGCCTGTTAATTTTGTTTTTTAAATTCCATTTATAGATTCCTGCACCCCATGTTTCCATGGTAATATTTTGAATATTCAGTTTTTTGTGTTTTCAGGGATATTTGTGATCTGGATATGAAGGCACATAACCATTTTCTATAAACAGGGACCATACTTGCAGGAATACTGTATGCATGTGAACACAGATAACTTGTCCTTCAGTGTTACGCACCAGTGTCTCTGAACCACTGTAAATAATGTATAATACAGATGTAAACATTTGTACAGTTCATGCACATGAACTGGCAGCATGAATTACTGGAGTTATTTATAACTGACTGTATTCATGTGAGTAAAACAATATTTTCAACAATTCTCTGTGCAAGTGGTTTTCACTTCATGACAACATAAACACAAGGAGGAGTAGGTCCATGATTCATATCCTGGATTTTTTAAATACTGATGTACTACACACAACTCAGCCTTAATTGTATAATCTGTAATAGGCGTGTACATTTTTTGTTTTTATTCCCAATATCAGTCTCTTTATTCAGCTTTTGAAAGGGACATCAGTTTTATTAAGCATTACATTGCTTCTTTTCTTCCACAGGTTTGACACAAATGATGCTGGCAAGTGGCACTTTGAGCCATTACATTATTTAAGCCCCTGTATTGTGGTTTTCTCATAATAGATGAAGGACAAAACTAAGTCAGCCTCCGCTGCATGCTTGAGGCCTGACACAGAAGTAGTCAAGTGTGAATGACAGCAGGGAGGAGAGTCACTTCAGGTACCTGCTGACAGATGACACACAGATACAGCAAGAATGACATTTTCCGCAGTGAAACTGCAGTTTTTCCTAATTTCACATGCCCTTTAATTAATGGAGTCATATGCCAGAAAAAATAATAAAAAAAAAAAATTTTACATTCAGCAGTCAGCCCATTGCTGTAATTTGCTCCTCTTGCATCAGGTGGCAGCTGAGTACCAAAAATAATCCCATCCACAGCTTATTCCCTTGTCAGATATGTCAGAACCTCCACTTTTTTGTCTATTCTGCTGGAGTTTGCATGACGTTAGATTAGTATGATGAAAATGTAGCAGGTAAAGTCCCTGGTAAGCACAATGTGCAGTGAAAGCTGCTGTGATGAGGCTCCCTTTAGCAGCCCTGGTTGATCAGTATTTCCAGCAGCAGACCAGGGGACTGAAAGGTCATGATGGATTCCCAACAAAAGAAGAATTTGGGCTCACATTCCTAGGTTATGCTTTAAACACACTTTAATCCATGCAGTGTAAGACAGAGTGGTTAAAGTGCTATAACCTGATAGGTAGAAGCCTAAAAACACTCACAAGCTCTATTTTAAATGCACCTCAGTCCATGCAACGTCAGCTAGGCTAATTCTAAAGTGCTATAATCTGATGGGCTGTAGCCCAAAAACAGGGACAATTCTATTGCTCAAAATCAGTTCTTGGCTCACAGGCTAAATTTGAAATTGTGGATCCCCAGGGGAAAAAAGAAAAGCTCTGCAGCAGGTGATACATGGCCCTCCTGGCCACCCTCCTACATTGAGGACAATCATGCACCAACAAACCTGGCCTTATCTGGTGAATTCAGACTCATTTAATTTCCCTGAGGGCACCGTCCTCCTCTCATTATCTCGTCACATGATTGCAAAAATACTCATCATTAAATATCCAAGGAAAAAGTGTGCAGCTTGGTGGCATACCAGCTACAAGCTCAATCTAATTTTCTCCCTTGTTGCTAATTTTCTTCCCAGAATTAGTTGAAAGAGATTCAGAGATACTTGACCTTAATGCATAAATGTGGAGGAACGGGTAATGTATGTGTAACAGATAGGTAAAATAAGAACAGGAGACAGCTTGGCCCCATTGCCTTTAATAGTAAAGTGCTCAGCCTAGAAGTACATTCTTGTTCACTAACATGCAATACTAAAAACAACCAAATGTCTGGCCTACTGATAGCATGGATGAAGAAATGGCGACGATTTTTCTCATTAAAAAAAAAACAAAAGATTTCAGTGGGAATTCAAGTATACACACAGAACTTCAAGTAACGCACACACTGATAAACACAAAAAATACAGTTTCAAGTAGCATACTCAGAATATAACATCGTGGCACATTCTTTGACGTGATCTTTGAGTTAGCGGTTGGAAGGAGGAAGCGACGAGTGGTTTCTAGGTGCCATTTGGGACGATAAAGTACATTCTACTGGTTTTTCCATGAAAGTAATCCGACGGGAAATTCAAAGTTCTGTACCGTGTCTATCCACTTAATTGATAAAGCGTTTTGTTTTAAAAACCGTTTAGAGCTGTGCACACTGATACACCTTTTTCGTAAAGGTAGCTTCGAACCTTAGTAATCCGGACCGATCAGAATCAGAATCAGAATCCTCTAAGTGTTGACAGGAGTTATATACACAATCTGTCACGAGATACACAACCACATTGCACTGAGCTGTTCTGAATTCAGATCTCTAGTCATTCCAGTGGGGCAGTGGCTCTAATAGTCAAGCAATTGTTCACAATGGAAAATTAATCTCTATATGCATAGATGAGAGTTGGACAGATAGGACTCGGGATGGGTCTAATACCTATGGCGCAGAAGTAGTCAGTGGGTCCTGCTTCCCAGGACGGCGAAAACATAAAGCTCGGTTGCTCATAAAACAGGGAGAAGAATGAAGCAATACACATATCTAAGACAAAAAACTGGTCATCTCATCACTGGACCTGCCCGGCACCACAGATCCCAATAGGATGATACACAATTCCATGCCTCCCCAGCACATATCCCAAAATCCTTTGCTGTTAGGAGAGAGAGAGCCATCCCCCCCCGTGTGGTTTAGGCCAGCAGCTGTGTTTGGGCTCTCTGTTTGGGCTCAGTCCTACCAGATGTATCCTCCATCATCTGCCTCGCCCTCCTCTTCTTCTTCCACCTCCTCCCCGTTGTCCTCCGCCTCCTTCTCCTCTTCATCCTCCCACCCAACCCCGCTGCCGAAATCTCCAGAATACCCCACCACGTCATCTGGAAAGGAGAGACATTACTGATAACAGGCTCCGTCACACGGTTTCATCTATTTGCAAGAGGGTGATTTTCAAACGGGCTGCGGCTGCTATTTCCAACAGTGGGAGCAATCGATGTTCACCAAATCCCCTCTCTTACCGCAGTCGGGGTTGCCATGGATCCTGGAGCCCATCATCTCGCCGCCATACTGGTCAACGCACCAGCACTCTCCTCGGCTCTGGTCACACTGCAGCTTCCTGTAGTAGCCGTCTTCATCGCAGCTGGGAATGTACATCCCTGCAAGGATCAAGCACGCGCACATGCACCTAGCTGTTAAATATTTATACGCTCGGTGCACATAGCTGCCTCACACTGATGCTGGAGATAAGTGCGGCATAAATGAGAATGCCGGTATGCCTTAGTGAACCTGTGATAAAAGATAAGACCCTCAGTCAGGCCAGAAAAAGAAGCTCTTTGGGCAAAGAATAACACAAACAGAGGGCTGCTGTTTGTTTCAGGCAATTGGTACATGGACAGAGGATGTGTATTCATATGTTGGCTGAGCGTATGTTTTCTTATGCTGTGAGAGTGGCATGTAAAAATGTAGTGACAGCCTGGTGACAGAGCTCCACTGTTCCAGCCTCCCCGAGGACACTCTTGTCAAATCCGACTGCAACTTAGCATTCGTTGTGAAGTGATGTTCTCCAACACCCACCGCCCCCTTTCCATGAAAACTAGAGAAAGCACAAGGAATGAGACATGTGGGCTTCAAGGATGGTAGAACATATCTCAGATTTTTGAGCTGAGTACAGGGGGGAAAAAAGTGGTGTATATTGAGTATGCCTGTTAGATAGCACGGGCGCTCAGAGAGCCCAAGAGCCAAGCGGCTGCTTTAGCCTTGCTCTTTCTCAAAGCCAGCGCTGCCCCTTAATCCCCCAGGCTGATTAGGGTCTAATCCCAGCTGTGTGCTTGTGATCTGTTTAATGAGCCTCCTCCAGCCACTTGCCTGCTGCTCCAAGGCACCTTGTTACACAAGTGCACCCCGGCGCACAGAGCAGCGGCGCAGGCACACGTCAGGGAGACGGCGCACGGCTAACTAGTCGGTGTGGTGTGGCCACGGCATTACCAAGGAAAAGATCTGAAGTGACGCACACATTTTTGCATGCAATCCTGAAATCTCCATTTTAACAAGTCATTCTGTCTCATATTCAGTGTGAAAATCTTAAAACAAGTGAAAAATCTGCCAGTGGGATGAGGTAATCCCACTTGTTTCCAGTGCCGTTTCAGGAATTTTTCTGGGAACAAGTATAAATATGCTGAAACTAGACAGAATGGGACAGATAATTAATCTCACTAGTATCAAGAAGATGTCACTTGATTCAAGGAAATTCTGGCTTGATGAGCATTGGAAACAAGTGAGATTGTCTCATCCAACTGGCAGATTTTTTTTTGTTTGTTTGAGGAAAAAGATTTTGACACTGAATATGAAACTAAATGACTGGTGATGATGGAGATTTTTTGCAGTGAAGGCATTCCTACGCAAGTGCTGAGACATCATGTGTCTGAACTGGTGCATGCACATGACACAAACACAAAATTGTGCCGCATAGCAGCGACAAGCCGATTTTAGGCCAGACACCAAAATCAGATTCACCTTGTACTTGAAATGTGTGCTATGAGAGATGCTCGGTATTTACCCGGCTTCTTTTTGGCCACCTCCTGCACTTGGATCCTCTCCAGCTCGGCTAGGCACGGTGGCTCTGTGAGAATGAAGCAGGAAAAGTGATGACAGGCAATACCTAGAACTCCTCTCCCAAACTTTGTCTCAATCAATGCTCTTCATAATTACACTTTTTGCCCATATTGATTTGTTTAAGAAATCTTATATTTCATTCCCTCAGAGCTTTATTGATTGTCAAGAGCTTAGTGAAAGAGGGTACGGATGCGGTCCAAGAATTACAGAGAATGAGCTGGTTTTCTTTGAGAGAAACAAAAAGATAAACACTTTCTACTACCACAGTGGTCACCCATCCCTGATCATCCCAGCTTTTTAAAGGAATGTTTCTGTCTGGCTGCTTGCCTCTGACAGATTGTGTATGCTCAAATGTATGGATGAATTCACAGGACATCGTGACCGACAGTTCTCATCAAGCCTCTGATGAGACTTCTTTGTCAAGTCCTTCACGAAGAAAAACGGCTCATATATTGCCTGTCATCACTTTCTATTTATATATATATATATATATATATAATATGACCTCAAGTTCCAATTCGTCATCATGATGCCATAATTTCTACTTTACGGTCCAGTGGTGAAGCATGAATTTATTTCAAGTACGCCCTGAAGAACACAAATACCACCAGCTAATAATGAATCATTGGTAAAGGGAGCAATGTCATCAATGGCATGCTTTTGCTGGGTGAGATATCTTATCAATGATGTAATCTGCATGTGATTACGGTAAGTCCCTTGATTAAATTCTGTCATTGAATGTATCCATAGTGAGTTAAGCAAAGGTCCCATGGTGCCACTGTGGCAAAGGCTTTAACTGTACGTAGCGGAAATAGCACTGTCAGTACAGTTAATTAACATCCTTTGAGATAGCTGCTCATTTTAAATCTTACTGCACATAAAGTCAGCATAAATGTTAGGAACCTGGTTTGAAAAATGAGTTTCATTAACAGGTGGATCTCTCAGGCACAACCAGCTATTTTATTTTATTTTTTGTTTAATCACAATTTTGAAAGGATTTTGCCAGACATCGCTTTACAGTACAGTGCAGCAACTCAACTGAGGAATTCCCGGTGATGGAAATTTTCCATGTCACCATGGAACTAGGGTAATCTGCTTTAAACTTTTATGCGCCCAACAAATGAAACAAGCTTTTCATTTTTTTCCCCCTTGAAAAAGAGAAGTCTGCTCTCAATGGAAATTTCTTGTCAAAACAAAAATGTCAAATCAAACGAAAATCTGTTCCAATATTAAAGAATATTTCAAACATTTACAGCACAAAGATGTGGGGGTTCTGTATGCTCTCCACAACGCAACGGAAAGCAACGGTATTTTCTAGTGATGTAACCTCACTATTAATTCACCCGTTTATAATGTGGCTCAAAATAGATTCGGCTCTGCTGGCTGCTTCTGACAAAAAGATCCCTTTACTCACTTTCTCTCCAGAAGCAGAAGCACCACTCAGCCGTAGAGACCTTCCCATCCTTGTAGCTGTCGCAGGAGTTGAAGAAGGGCCGGATGCACACTTCATATTTGTCCAGGTTGATGGCAGCCAGCTCGGCGTGGTCCAGATAGAGGTCACTGTTGGTGTCCAGTTTAGAGAACATCCAGCCAATGGAGTCCTTGCAGCTGGCAACCAGGCTCTTATCCAGCACTGTCAGACATATTGCACTTTTTCAATAAACGCCTGTGCGTTCCAAACGTAAGGAAAGTATAGACATTTTGAATCATGGATTCCCATTCCCAGAGAGTTTACTGTCTCCAGTACACTTCCCTGTACAGACAATTGAGTTGTACGTGTGAAGCCAGTAGATAATAAAGCAGCTTTGTGAGCGGAGCCGTCGCCCCTGGTTCTAACCTGAAGCTGTGCCAGCGCTGGGCTTGCCAGAGTTGTTCTGCTTTGCGTTTCCATGAAGGAGCTGGAACCAGTCTCTGAGGCGGTCGCCCAGGTCTGCCAGGTCCTGGCCGGTGCAGCTCTCTGAGGGGGAAAAACAGAATCCCAGCGTTCAAACCCCTGGCACACACTCAACAGCAATCTGACTCACCTACCCAAAGGCGGGCAGGGGCTCAGTATTGCTTTATACCGTTCCCGCTGATGTACAAAGAACAGAGTGAAAAGCACAGCGTGAGCGGCTGGGATTCCTCACTGTAAGGCTGACTCACTTAGCCAGTCAAATGTGTAGAGGTGCAGTATTATATTTTGACACTGTGATTTATATGTGTATGATCTGCTAATCAAAGAAAACATAATTTCGCAATTAACTATAACACAGCAATTTGCTGTTATCCAATAGAAATCCGCTCTGGGTTGCAGGCTGAGTGCTTATTCCAGTCCACAGATGAAAAACAGGAGTTACATTTCATCTGTTTGATCAATTGGCATTTTCACATGCTCATGAGCCATGGACAATCAATACTGTTTGCCTGCAATGATAGATAGTGTACACTCTAAATGATTGAAAGACCATTTTAATTACAGTGGAGGTATTTGGCTAACCATAATCTTTGAAATTGGCAGCTATTGATTCCAAACACTGTATAGGAGGATTCTGTGAGGAAACTGGAGTCCTATAATCCTGTGCAGGCCTCCATAGCATGCTGTGTCCTGCCTGCAATGTAAGATAGCCTTCCTTATAGGATGTTGAGGCAAAACAGGAACAGTATACACACAGACAGGCAGGGAGCAATCCCAAAATTCAGATGCATCAATAATGGGGAGGTGAAGAAGAGGCACTTACCATGCTTGGTCTCAGTGTTTGTGACAGGGATGGAGGCTGTGGCACAAGGGCAGAGGCCACTGCACTTAACACTCAGGTCTTTGCCTGTGAGGCAGGCTTGCTGCTCCAGCTTACACTGTCAGAGGAGAGGGAGAGGGAGAGGGAGAGAGAGGGAGAGAGAGAGGCTGAGGCATGGGTGCAGTTAAAATATTTATAGGGGTGACCGCAGAAAAAGAGATTGCTCATTCAGATGAGACACTGTGCTTGGTGAGAGTGAGCTGTCATTTTCCGCTGTCTTCTCATGCAAGGTCAAAATTAAAAACTATACATAAATCAATAAAGAATCCAGAGCAGTGACCAGTGTACGGCGATGCCGCTCAAAGCTGCGTCAGTCATTAATCACACGGCCGCCTTCAGCCGGTGCACTTGTCCTCCTGCTAGCATTGATGAACCACGCTGCCCTGCTGCACTCGCATATATGTCAGCACAGCAGGAAACAGCACTTGACTGAACTCCTCTCATTATTTAAGATGATGACACGAGCACTTTCCATTTCTTTTCCAGATTTTATAGTGACAGAATACAGTAATAAAGCAAAAGAAAAATTATGTCCCCCAGACAGAGTGTAAGGAGAGATGCCAGAGTGTAATATATACATACACTTTTTTTTTTTTTTTACCTCAGAGGCGTAGTTGTGTCCATCCGAGCCACATACAGGTGAGGAGGCAGCCACGGGGCAAGGCTTGCAGCTGCTTTCATGAGCCTTCAGCTGCTCTGTCTGCTTGACTCTGGGTTGAAAGTTAAAAAAAAAGAAAAAACAACAGTTCAAGTTGCAGTGAGAGCACATGTTGAGAGTATTTTGGTTCCTTTTGAGAGGATCATTCAAAAGTGTTCCCAATATGATAGCAGTTAAGGAAAAAGAGGCAACTTTATTTGCAGGAAGGGTGCAAAGGGTGGGATTGTTAAAAAAAAAAAAAAGTGTAATATACAAGTTTACACATTTATTCAAAAAGGGAAATGCACATTAATCAATGCAACAAAAAACAGAAATGTGCCAGATTTAGCCCATTTTCTTCTACAGGGCAGCCTGATCGTGTAGAGGAGAAGTGATATCAATGGTGTTATTGGTCAGAATTTTTATGTTTACCTTCTGGTACATGAAATAACCAGTTAACCATGAAAATTAGTCTTACTTTTTGGTATAAATTCTCTATGTATGTAGAGTATGGTATGATAGAATGAGTTTAAAAGGCGAAAAAAAAAAACAGTTTTCATTTTCAGCACCATTTTAAACTTCACCAGACCGATTTATAACTCACAACTGACAGACTGATACTGCTGTGCCCCTGTATTATCTTATATCACATCTCTAAGACCTGCAAAAATGTGACAGCAAACCAAGACAATTATGTTAAGATCATAATTACCAGAGAGCCCTAATTTATCTGACATCATTTGGATGCACAGGCATGCATCAGTTGAACAGGCCCAATGAATTTCCACAGCGTGCTGTATTCTCATATGGTGGCTGACTTCATATTCAGCGAGCGGCGGCGTCGGGCGCTGGGGGTACGGCTGCTACTTAATGACGCTCGGGTGGTTTAGTATGCTTGCATTCGTGCTTATTACCCATTATTCCACACAGTGTCTCTCATCTCTGGTGTGACTCCGCAAATGAAGCTCTTTATTGAAAAAGATAAATGCCTTTCTCTACAGATAGACTTCACAGGTAGTAATAATTCACTCCATTAATTCTTTTCAGATTGCAACCCCGCTTGCTTCTTTTTTTTTTTTTTTTTTTTGTCAGCCAAAGTGGAATGAACGTCTGCAGGAATAGATAAGTGCTTCTTAGTCAGGTTTTACTGTCGAAAACTGAAAGGTGTCTGTGAGGGGAGGTGGTGTTTGAAGCAATAACCCAAACTCCAATAATGCACTGGGTAGAATGCACTGTGATTCTGCGCTATATGATGCACTTGTACCTGTGCCTTCCATCTGTAAGGCCCATAGTTGTGACTGCAAGCACAACTATAGCAGCATAAGTGATGTCAGCCTTGGGTTTTACCACCTGCCATCCACCTACTTAATTAATCATAGCTCAGCATGAGTGTTGCAGCAGAAATGACATCACTCCTGACTCACACGGCACTCCGTGGCACTGGATTTAATCAATAGTTCTCCAGCCAGCCATTTCTTACTGACACACAGTTATCAGCTGTTGACAGCGACAACAAAGAAAGGCCTATCCGTGTGGCAGTCTTTAAAAACAGAGGGCACCATGGCTTGCAAATGCAAAGTAAGCCTCGGTCTGATAGTGAGACTGAAATAGCTTCATCAGGATGCTGCCAGGAAAGGCTCCACCTACCTGTGCTCCAGTTTCTTCCGATTGACACACATGGCCCTCTGGTAGCCCTGAGCAATGCACACCTTATGGCGGCTGCACTTCACCTTCTGGCACGGATCCTTGGTGGTATCCACAGCTGCGCGCACACACACACACACACACATACGCACGCACACACACACACACAAAGCAGGTACGGCAACAACAAGTGAAATCCAGAGGCGTCAGTCACAGCTGCTGTGTTTTGGTTTCTGCAAGAGGCAGAGCAGACTGTTTTTGTCAGCTCAATGAGAGAAATACCGAGCTTCCAGCTGCTGTCTCTCGTCTTTTGAAAGACAGCATGCCTGTCTGCACCAGATTGATAGCAAGTGCCAAAAACGGAGAGCAGGTATCACCTAAAATAATCAACGAAATTATGTTGACTGCATTTAAAATAATCTCGCTTTGTCAGAAAACGACCTCTTGACAACCTCTGATGTAAAAAAACAAACAAAAAAAACAATTTCTTGTGAAATGTGTTATGAACAATAACCTGGCAGTGCTCACAAATGACTTCATTGATTTTACAGGCAGAGTTGCCGCAAACATGGAAGCCCGGCTGTCATTAAAAACGCAGCGCCTCGTCAATAGCACTGCATGCAGTCTCCCATGGCTGTCTCTCTGATTGCTAGAGAACCTGACAGAACTGATTGAGCATCTCTTTCACCCTGCTTGTCACATCTCTCTTCCCCCATGTCAACCCATCACTATCTCTCTCTCTCTCTGCCTCACTCCTTCTCCCTCCCTCCCTCCTTCTCCTTCCCCTCTCATTCCACCCTCTTCCCCTCGCACTCGCACTCTCTCTCTCTCTCTCCTTCTCTCCTTTTTCTTAAGAGAGTTGAATGGTTCAATGCCAACCCCTTTTCCACTGATAGACTGAAAATGGAAATAGCATTGTGTCCTCCACCTTCCTCAGCCAGTGGTCAATGCCATATGAAAGTAGATGGCAGACCGTCCTAGTCCATTTACTCTCCTCAGGAAGGGCCTTGGAGAAAAAAAAAAAGAAAAAAAGAAAAAAGACAGGGGCTCAGACAAATTTAAGAGTGAGTGACAAGCCGTGGACGGTGAGAGAAATTTAAGCTGTGAAATCCTGAGTCAGCTTTAAGCAGCTGCTTTGTAGTCTACACGGTCAACAGACAAGGTGGCCGCCGGCCAGATCCCAGCAAATCCGTCGACTAGGTGATACTTTGGCACTACAGGAGAGAAGTGTGGGGGGAGAGGAGAGCTTCAGGGAGTTGGGAAACAGTGGATGACAACAAAACAGCAAGCTAATCCGAAAAACTGTGAGCAGGTTCTGGGGTCATAGAATTTGAGGGATTTTTTGTTGCTCGTCTAAATGGTATTGCAATCAATATCTAAACTGTGCTTAACAGATAGCAGTCGATTTAAGCTCTTGGTTCGTGGGTTCATCATTACAAATGTGCACTGTGCAGCTGAGCTTTGATCAAACCCATCGAACTTCCAGAAATGCCAGTTGTGATCCCAAGGTTTCCAGAGATACTAAATATGTGCAGCTGAATTACAGGGAAATGCGTTAAAAATTAAATGTTGTGAACATATTGAAATGTAATAGATTACAGATTAATGTTACAAAGTAATGTAACTATTTTATTCACTTCATGAAAGAAATGTAAAATTGTCCCAACAGCTTTGTTGTCTGGAAAGTTGCTTTCAGTTCTTTGCGAAAGATGCAAAGCAACTGAATGAGTGCTGTAGGCTTTTCTTCATATAAGCATTTTACTGAAAATATTATATTCAGATGTAACCCCTTTGTAACAACAACAGAATACAATTACATTTATTTTGTAGTTCATTTACATGTAACTAGTTACTCCACAACCCTGATAAAATGAGGTGCAAGACATCTAGATATATTCTGTTTCATGATTTGGTGCTGTCATAAAACAATGGCATTTTGGGTACTGGATATTTCTCAATATACGAGAAATTGTTGTACAGTATGGAAGCAAAATGTTTTTTCTAACTTTGAAGCTACTTCAGGGGAATTTAAGGGGAAATCAGAGTTCAAGGGGTTAGAAGCCAAAGACATTAGAATCATGGCTTGATAGAAGATATGGAAGCAGATTTCATGAGTCTGGCGGGCTGACAGCTCATAAACTTGAAACAGTTTTTTCTATAAAACGGATTTAGTGACCACTTGACTTTTATTCACTTAATCTGTCTTAATATGTATGCTGAAGTGTCATAATGACCCCAGAGGCTGAACAATAACCAAGATCTAGGAATAACAGCACATTTGTCTAATATTGATCTTTAGACTTAACACAAATTAAATGAATTGCCATTGCAAATATGCTTGTGACTATATTTCACTATAAAAGCAAGAACAGGCAGAGGAAGAAATTCACGATGCCTCAACTGAGGGCATTAATTCTTGTTAGTGAATATCATCGTTCAGGATTTCCTCAGGTTTGTCTCAAGGCCAGTGACTTCCACAGAATATTTTATTAGTTAGTGGCTATAATGATAATAAGGTTTCAAAATTTCCTTACAGAGTTTACAAACCTTGACGGTAAAATGGAGGCAGGGAAGTAAATTCAGTAGCTTTTGCTTGTTGGTGCAATATAACTAAAATATGCCTATTTTTGGCACGCCATCTTGTTTTTCTCTGTCCATTGAGCAGCTGCAGTAGCTGCTGTCCAGTCACACAACAAGCACAACAGTTTGTGAATGGGAATATATATATATATATATATAGGAGGAAATGAAATAAATCCAACAGTGTTGTCTACACGTAGAAAAATTGTTCATGTGTCTGTATGAAAGTTAGTGACATCTCTGTATTACAAGAGAGACACAAACACCTTCAGAAACAGAAAATAATTGTTTCTCCATAGATTCATCTTTGTGGCCAGGGCTATCGTACCCGCAGGCAGATGCTGGGGTTGTGGATGTGCTCGCTTCCAACAGCTTCAACCTAATTTAAGTTGCTCTATGTTCCCATAGAAACAAAGCCCCGCATGTTGATAATAGTTTCGGATGGTGATTTGCAGCTCTCTCATTGCTCACATGTATTTACGGGTGCACTTAGAATCCTGCTTCAAGTCTGCCTCCAAGCAGCGGCTTAAAACCAAAACATGTCTTTCACATTTATATATAACTCCTACATCCTACATAGAGGGATATGGAATGAAATCCAAACAGGAGATTTAATTTGTATTAAAGATCAAGTGTGGTTACCGCGGCGCCGTCTCTCCCAGTTGTTGTTTGCATCCTGCTGTTTTGACAACTCAGCGCAGGACCAGGATGTGTAAGAGCCATTATGGATTTTAAATCCTCTTGTAATCATGTCAACAAAGGGGATGAGACTGCACTGAGCCTACGCCCAATCTCTCGGAGATTATTATCACAGTGCAATCAAAAACATATCAAAATGCTGCTTTGAGGGTTGATGCCTCATCCAAGAGTGTGTGTTTACATCAGCGCTCTCAGCTCTCTATTGAGCATGACGCCTTTCAGTTGGACCAGGTATTCTATCAAGCATCTGTCTTACATTCAAATTGCCACAGAGTGCATTAGATAAAGCACTTCAGCTGCGTTGGATAAAAAAGAGGGAAAAAAAAAAAGTCTACTAAAGACCTATTATTTCACCGTAGAGAGATGGCTACACACTGCACCAAATGAGATTTTGACTTTACTCTGACAGATATGTTTAAAGCGCCGAACAAAAGACAGGACCATTTAACATCTCTATGTGAATTAGTTTCAACTGGATATGCAATTACTGACATGTTAGAAGACTGTTTCATGTCGTTAGATTTAATTGGTGCGCCCTGAGTTAAAAAGCAGCCCACACCTCTTTGTTTAACTCCAGTGAAGCTAAAAACTGATTTCATTTCCTTAATTATGAAGGATGCAACAAACAAACAAGTTAATGCAATCGGATCTAATTCGACGCCACCTGACGTCTTTGTAGTTCCTCTGAAGTTGTACTACAAACGTCGACAAATGCGCAGTCACGTTTTCGCTTGATCCAATTAGCGATATTTTTCTCAAGGCGCTAAAGAGCTATGATTCATCGGTTCAAAGTGAGGGTGTCAAGGTCAGAAGTGACAGCTCCTCTTTCTATTTAGCGCCGTGGGCTCTTTGCTCCTTTGTGACAAGACATCGTAATGACCCTCAAACACACTGCCGGCTATGTGGCGGAGCTGACATCTCAATCAGCGCACTTAAAAAGGCAAAGGGGGTCTCTAAAGTCTCGTGTGAGGTCTTTTGTACTATACAGGGCTTGCAGGTACACCTCGCCGGAGTTTTTGCTGTCGTGTTGAATTTGCAATGAAGAGGGCCCTGATCAATTAGGTCTGCAGAATTAGTCCCATTGGGAGTTAGGATAGGGATGAAATCAATGGTATTCAAATGAACATCGCCCACTCTACAGCAAGCGAGGCGTTTTCTTGAGATTACATTAGTTATTCCCCCTGTTGTAAGAACAGATGACTGGGATAATACTGGGAGCTGGAACCTCTCTCATCTCACTCCTTTGAGGCAAGTCTTGGATGTCTTTAAAGTGCGGCTGTGTGGGTGTGGTGCTACACCAGACCTCCCACTCTCACCTCTCATCAGGAACACACTGGTAACCCGAAGGGCCTGGTAAATTGGCTACCACACGTTCGAATAGTAGTTTATAGCCTAACCTAGTAAATGATTCACACTTCACATTATATAATATCTTTTCATCTTGGTACAACAGAAGAAAAACACAGCACTAAACTGCTAGAGTGTATTCATATACTCTATGTGCCTTCTCCACAGTTGATTTCTTAAAAGTGAGAAGACTGGTGTTTTCTCTTTTCTCAGGAACAGACCCCATGGAGGTAAATGCAGCCTGGTGGGAGTACTGAGCTGAGCCCTCAGCAACAGAGGCAATTATAGTCGGCTCCTCAACCTGGGATAGCCACTAATGGATCAGACTGAAGGCTCAGTCTCTCCTTCCTGAATCACAACAGCCTGCCCCCTCTCCCAAATAGCTCTGACAGCCTGGACCAATGCTCACAAGATGCTGCATGACTTCAGCCACCGGCTGCAATTAAAGGAAGCGAGCACTTCAATAACACACACCGTCCTTATGACAGGGGGAATTTCATTGGCTAGAGCCGATGTATAAAGACAGAAAGCACTTAGCATTGATTATGCTGGTAGCATCTCAACCGAGGCAGGCTTTTGTCAGAGGGATGTTAGAGCTGGTCGCTTAACTAAGGCCATTTAAATATTGAGAGTATTGAGCTGTGAAGGTCTTTGCAAACATCTGAGCTCATTCTCAGCATATAGTACAATACTGTATGCACAGATTATGAGCGGAAAATACACACATTACAAGACTGAAACTATGTAAAATGGGTCCTTTCTTAAATGACCTTCATGTGCAGGACTGAGTTCCAGGAGGGGAAAAAAATGGACAAATGTGACCAGAAAGAATCATTACTTTAACTTACTTTCATCAGATCCCGTGCTCTCCTCCACATTTTTGATGTAGTCGTCCTGGAGAAAAAGTACATTTGCATCAGTGACCTTGAAAAGTCATGGTTATTGTTAACAAAAGAAGAGCATCGCTGCATTCTGCAAACAAACAGACAGTCTGGAGGCTGTAAACAACACATTTCAAACAGAGTGCTGTTGCACGTGCACCTAATAAGAATTCAGATGAGCATAAATCATGAAGCAAGATGACAGAAATGCAAAATTACAGTGCAACTTTTCTGCATCCCATGAATGACAATTAAAATTTGAATATGACTTTGCCAATCCAAATACAGCCATTTCATATGTTGCGGGACGTGCAACGATCACAAGAAGCTAAGTCCTGTGACAAAAAATCCTCCATGAAATTTTAGTGCCAGTCATACTGTTCTTCCATTTTTATCCAACAGAGATATTTTCATTTCTAATGCTGAAAGTAAATGGCCAAGGCAGGAAGCTGAGAGCTTAAATGTATCTCTTAAAGAGATTTGGACTATCTTAGCTCCCGCACAGTTGCAGAGGGAATATTTGCAAACTAACTCTGGTTTTTAGATTGTGTCCCTTGTGGTGTTGGCTGGAATTATAATAAAAATTCAACATCCCAGGCTGTATCCATTCTGACCCATTTCTCTCTGTGTCAGGACAGAGGAGATCAACTATAAAGCGGTTACTACTCGGCAAGAGGCCCAGTGAGGACCCCAAGGATCAAGTCTGTTAAGTTTAGCTTGGTCTTACTCTACTCCGGGGATACATAAGACTAAGTTCGCAAGTCAAGCTGAACAGCCATAGCCAAAGGCACTTTAAATATTGTAAGTGGAGTAAGGCATTAAAGGGGTAGTTGGCATATTCATATTTGTGTTTTTACAGGAGTGAAATGGTTGCCGTGAGTCTAACAAGGAGACTGTCGAACAAGGAGTCATGTTATTATCTGTCCTTAAAGGTCTGGGAACGTTCACTCAAATGCAGATATCTCAGATGTGATAAATGAATGCATCATTAATGTGTGTGTCTGTTTTTTTAAGACAATTATCACCACTTGCGTTAAATAAACCTGCTTGTATTATCCTAAGATATTAATTAATACTCACTAGGCATGCACTCTGCACTCATTAGTATTCATATATTACCCCTAACATGTCGCAAGTGTTTCCTCACAGCAATAGTCGCTATAGCTACGCTGGATAATGCTAAAAATGGCAGGTGGCGACATGTGGCCTGCATACAGAACATAGTTCCCCCACCACCTCTTCTATTTGAAATGGACTTTATGTGTGAGCCTCAGAAGCCTGAGACAGCAGGACACAAGGACTTCAGTCAACGCTCTGGCCAGCAGGTTTCTGAATGGCGAGCCAGTTACGCTTTCATGCATGATCAGTTGCGGTATGAACTGTAAACCAACTTCAGCAAGCTTGTCGGTAAAGCACCGGTGGCACTAGTGCAGTCAATGCCTCGCTTACATGTGTCAACTTGTATTATTTCCAATTTAGGTGTTCATGCTGCGAGTGTCAAATGATGCCAGTAGAAAATGTCTCGTTGCTACGCCGGGACGGGTTAGCCTTAACATTTGAGGGCTGTGATCAGTTTATTTAGGTGGAAATTATTTTAGGTTTGCGGGCTAAGTTATATCTATCAGTACCTGCCCACTCAAATCCTGATCTTTAGACAGAAGGGAAAGCCAGATCATCTCTCCCAGGACTTCCTATATTTTGTAGTAGGACTCATTTTCAAATTTCTTCAAGGCCAATTGTGGATGCAAATATGTGTTAAATGAACTCATCACCAAAGAAATTACACTCTCCCAGACCTTGAAAGGGCCTCTGATGGTGTGAAAAGAGAGATGTCAGAGGAAAGACAAAAAGCATGCGGGACAGACCTACAAAGCAGTCACTAACCTCTACTTCCTGTGGCAGTGGCATGCGGTGGTGGGAGAGGGGGAGAGAGAGAGAGAGAGAGGGAGAGGGAGAGAGAGTAATTGTTAGAGACAAAAACACTTTAACAATACAGTTTCCATTTTGCTTCCATTCAGAGCACAAAACAACGGGTTGGTTTATTTACACTTACAGCTGCAGTTAAACTGTCAGCTCTTAATGCACACTGATGGCAAACACAGGCCTTACTCCAGCTCCTCTCGGGGGACAGCATAAGACATTCACAGAGGATTATGAAGGCCTATTAACCGAGGATGATCGGCTGCCACTTCTATGAGCTGGCAGGGGTCCCAATCACTGGGGCTCATTCTCTGGTTGTGTTTACGAGCGCCGCCAAACAACATCATCCTGCCGTGGAAATAGTTGTGGATAAGCCATGACATACCACGCCGGCCTTGAGAAACAGGCGCACTTGTGAGGATCCTCAAAGTCAACGGCCAGATGTGATTTAGCCGTCCTTAAAGTTGCGGCAGACACAAAGCGCACATTTACTAAGCATAGCATTGACAAAGCAGACAGATATAGCCCCTGTAAAATACAACCTTGAGTTAACAGGGGTGTGACTGCTTTCCTTTCATTCCATTTCACCGTTTTGGCTTCAATCCAAGGGCACAGCACATCAATACCCACCGCAGACTCTCCCTATGCGTTTCATCATTCAGAGCTCTGGTCTGCTCGAGAGAAATACAGCACCCCGTGGTTTATTTCAGTAACTCAAACCTGTAAATAAACCTAATTCTCATACACACACAGGCCTACCTGTCTAGTTAACAGTGCTGTGACAGCATGTTAAATATATCACTATGATCAATTTACAGCTTACACAAGGACAGCCAAAAAGGCAGCAGAAGGCTATAAAGGCAGGAGCGAGTATTCATCATGGAGCTGCAGCAGGACTTTGGAGACCATTTCTTAGAAGTAAATATTTTCTCTGTTGCAGTGAAACTGCCCCGGATGTACACACAAGAGGCAATATTGCGGTTTGTTATCCTACAAAAAAGCTTCCAAATCTGGATATCTGTGAAATGTGCAAGAAAAGAGAACTTACCAGCGCCTCAAAGGAAATCTTTAAACCTGCAGAGTACGGCTTAATAGCATTAAACCTTTATTGCTATCTCAATCATAACATGACATTTAAAACGTTTCTGCAGTGACACTCCACATTTCGGGGTGATGCTCTGCGATGCACCGTGCAAAAATAATTACTAAGCCCTTTAATCTAATTTCAAAAATACTGGAACAAATGCAAAGCGTCATAAAATACCACAAAACAACCGCCCTCTTCATCAAAGATGCGACTGCTGAAATATGTCATGTGTCACCAATAACAATTGCTTGATTACTCATTGGCAGAGTGCTGCTATAATTACTCACTGGCAGTGCTGCAGGGATTGACCAGCCCCTGTTGAAACGACCGCCATCCC